>JAULKK010285383.1:0-13885 GCA_032355705.1 Rubia peregrina
TATATGCTAAGATGAATTCAACAATATATCACATGATATATTTATTATATGTATATTAATTTATATTTATGGTCAAAATTTAGCAAATTTGACTTTGACAAACAAAAATATGCCAATTCTGCTGGGACGGAGGGAGTATATATATAGTCATTTATTTTTAAAAATGAGGCTCATATACAATTAATAAATCAGGGGCATGAGGCGAACATTTTATATGCTTCATGGTAGGATAGGACCTGCATTGACACGATTACTATTTACCGAGCCAAATACTTTGTTCTACTCCCCCGTCCTAGAATAAGTTGCCTACTTAGGCACTATTCTCTACAAAATTTGATCGCACATTTGAATAGATATGAGCAAAAAAATTCTTGTATGTGATGTTGTTGAATTCATCATGAAAAGTAATTTCTAAATATAAACTTTTTATTTACCGTTATTGTACGTAGATAAATATATTAACAGTAAAATATATTATTTTAATTGTAAATTAATGATTGTTGTATAATTTAATGTGAGACGGAGGAAGTGCGAAGAAATTCCATATACTTGAGGGCATGGCAGAAGTGGATATCAATGTAAGATGTTGAGTTTGACCAATGGGAAAACACAAATGTCGGTATTAGGAAAGCGTAATTGAAGACGAAAAGGACGGTTCAGTTCAATAATATCAGTGTAGTTTCAAAGTAGATCTCTTTCAGCACACACGCACACACATCCATGTTACTCCCTCTGTCCCAGTTTAAACTACACTGATCAATTTTCTCACAGTATATTTGACAAACGATAACTTTATTTATGTATAATAATGGTGTATAAAAATTTAATGTTTAGAAAATACATCATGCAAGGAATCCAATAATATCTCACAAAATAATTTTTGTATCTATATACTGATTAAAATTTATGATCAAATGTATCTTGAGAAAGTTGACCAAAAAGTGTGCAGATTGAACTGGGATAGAGGGAGTATCAATCATCATCATCGTCCCAATTCATTCATTCAATTTTTTGTTCGTTTCTGAATTCGCAGGGCCCCCCTATTATAAAGCTTTCTCCAGCCACAAAAAATTATCGTTACATCTCTTTCACTCCCCAGTACCCACTTATCTGTGTGTTTATCTTCGAGTTTCCCTAACAATCTTGAGTACATCCGATGTTTGAGTTGGATTTTATTACTGTCTCATGGATTAATAGCTCTAGGGCGAAATAGGTTTATCGTTTGAAACCCTTTGTAGGAAGTTTACACACATATAATATATATATATATATAGTAATCAGACACAACTCCAAAAAGGGAAGAGGGACGTGTAAAAGACCCAACATATAATCCCAGTAGGGTTCCATCCTAAAAGCCTTTAGTAATAGGAGGAGTAACCCACCAATCTTCTATGTGAAACATCTAAGGTCTTCACTTTCAATGTGGTATCTTTTAACACCCCGCAAGTGCAACTGCCTGACCCTGACTCTTTGCACTTGAATGAACCAAACTAATTAAATCAAACAAGCAAACTAAATCAAACCTAACCAAACCAACCAAGAGGAGCCTCTTTAATCACTTAGATAGAATCAGATCTGATACCATATAGAAATAAAACGTGCAAAAGGCCCAACGCAAAGCCAAGTGGAGTTTCATCCTAAAATCAATTAGTAATAGGAGAAGTAACCTACCAAACTTACATCTGAGACATCTAGTCTCTCCACTTTTAATGTGGGATACTTTAACAATATCATGATTTCCATGCAAGCTCCCCATGTTCATTATCACGATTGGTTCGTTAGGGAAATTTCCATGCAATTATTTTACTTTCATTAATATTTAGACTCAAAACATTTATAGCAATTATACTAAATCTGCATTCATTTGTAGAGATGCGAGAGCATCTCTGTAGAAAATAAGAGTAATGATGTGTGATTGTATTCATATCTAGAGTGCATTATATAGATGTACAAATACCTATACAGAAAAGGAAAAGGAAGTATATTTTTATTACAATTACAAGTAATATTCACTAATCCTTAGTATTCCTCCTCAAGTTGGAGCATGAGGATAAAAAATGTCCAACTTGCCAAGTATTGGATGAAACTGATTTCTTCAGAGAGCTTTAGTGAACAAATTTGTAGGTTCATCAGAAGTGCGGATGTGATGAGTAACCATAGTACCAGACTGTACAAGATCACAGACGAACTGACAATCAACCTCAATATGCTTCGTACGTTCGTGGAACACTGGATTTGCCGCAATATGAAGAGCAGATTGACTGTCACAAAACAGTTGCATGGGATCAGAATGCACAACACCTAAGTCAAAAAGCAAAGACTTAAGCCACAACAACTTACAAAAAAATAAAAACAATTGCATGATACTCCGCTTCAGCAGAAGAACGAGATATCGTGAGTTGCTTCTTGGTCTTCCATTAAATCGGAGAATTGTCGATTATCACAAAGTACCCAGAAAGAGAACGTCGTGTAATAAGGCATGCAGCCCAATCAGAATCACAGAAAATAATCAACTGTAAGGAACTACGTGAAGAGATAAATAAACCTTGACCAGGATGACCCTTCAAGTAAATCAAATCACAACTTGCCAATGAGGGACACATAGAGACTTCATAAACCGAGCAAGCGTATGAACTAAATAGCTAAGCTCAGGACGAGTAATGGTAAGATAAATGAGACGACCAACCAGGCGCCGATAATGCTCAGGATCATCGCGCACAAGATCATGTTGTTGCTATATAGGAAAATCAGTTAGTTTAGAAGCCGATAAACCAATATAAGACAAAATGTTAAGTGCATATTTATGTAATGAAAGAAACATCACATCCGATCTTCTAGAAATCTCTATACCCGAGAAATACTTAAGTGGACCAAAATCTTTCATGTGAAAATAAGAGCTCAAGTATTTCTTGATTTCATAGATGAGCAACGAAGAACTACCAACAATTACCAAATCATCCACATAGACAAGCACATGCATAGAAACTAAGCCACGAGAGAAAACTAAAAGATAGTAATCTGATTTACTCTGAACAAATACAAATGTGTGTAAAGCCTGAGCCAATCTGGCAAACCAATTGCGAGGAGCATGCTTGAAACCATAAAGAGATTTCTAAAGGCAACATATCTGCCTTGGGGGAGCAGGATAGCCAGGGGGAGGACGCATAAATACCTCTTCATGAAGATAACCATGTAGAAAGTCATTTATGCACATCCATTTGATGAAGTTCCCAACCACGAATGACTGCAACAGATAAAAATAGGCAAACCAAACTCATTTTTGTGATAGGGGAAAATGTCTAAGTGTAATCAATTTCTTCAATCTGACAATTTCCAAGAACCACTAGACAAGCTTTGTGACATTCAATAAACCCATTTGCATCCAATTGCAGTCTTACCGAGAGTGATAAAAGCCAAGGCCAAAGTATTATTGCGCTCAAGAGCATCAAGCTCATCAGCCATAGCATCACGCCAATGAGCATTCTTTGATGCCTCAGAGTAGGTGGTGAGATATGCACTAAAAGTTACTGCACCCAAAAATCTAGAATGTGTACTAGAAAATTATAGCAATTTACAAAAAATCAGTTAAAGGATAGAGAACACATGAGGATAGTGACGATGCAGGTGTGATCGTAGCAGGGGTGGTTAACATTGGTCACATAAAAAACATAATCTTTTAGATAACTAGGAGATTGATGATCGAGAACTATCTGGCGTGGAGGAGATAGCTCGACCGCAGGTAGCGGTACCGGAGAAGGAGTCGACGTGAGGCTGGCTGTGGAGCAGGAGATGCAAGTAGTCAGGGGGACACGTCATGCGGTGAAGATGCTATGTCGTGTAGCGGTGCAGTCACGTCAGGCGGCAGAGCAACAGTGTCGGACGGTGGGGCGGCCACATCATTCGGAAGAGCGATCGACGGCAACACTAGCCGGCAATCAGAGGTGAATGCTACATCAGGTGGCGAGGGATCCAACGTCGGAATGGCTTCCGACGTCTATGAAGGTGCTATTGTCAATGAGGTGTTAGTTTTGCTGGTAGTCACTGATGGAGCCGATGGCAAAGAATCAAATGGCATAACATAAGGAAACTGATCTTCATAAAATTTGGCATCTCAACTATTGAAGAAAGTGTGGGGTTCCAAATTATAAAGGCGATGACCTTTCTTTTCAGCAGGTTACCCAAGAAAAAGACATAACTGACTACTTGGAGCAAACTTGTTATGAAATCTGGGAATGTATGAAGTGAAACACAAGCATCCAAATACTCGTAGAAGCTTGCAGTTTGGAGTGCGTCCATAGAGTAACTTAAATGGTGTGCGTCCATTGAGTTGCTTCGTCGATGTCCGATTAATCAAATATGCAGCAGTGAGAACACATTCTCCCTATAAATCAATCAGCAGATTAGCTTGAAAGCGCAAAAAACGAGCCACATTTAACATGATGATGCTTGCGGTCTATACAACCATTCTCCTGTGGTATTTGAACCACAGATGTCTAAAAAATGATCCCGGATTCAGCATAGTATGATCTCAAAGGCAGAAACTTTGTACCATTATCAGCACGGACACAACAAATGGAGCGACCAAATTGATTCTTGATCAATGCACAAAATTCTATAAATCTAGAACCAACATCTGACTTAGCCACTAATAAATAAATCCAAATAGATCGAGAAAAATAAAATGCACCACTAGAAGATGGTGTTTAATAAGGACCTCAAACATTATAATGTATTAATTCAAATAATGAACTAGCATTTGAAGAACTCAAAGAGAAATTATTTCTAGTATGTTATGCTCTATGACACACAGAGCAAGGAACAAAAATATTATTTGTGCTAAAATCAAGAGTAGAAACAGAAGGCAACACCGTAGAGGAAAGATGCCCAAGACGCTGATGCCATAAATCAGAAGATGAAATTGAAGCAACTCTCGGATTAGACTGCAAGATATAAGGACGATCATTCGTATCGAGCAGACGAAGCCAATAACCCCCCCCCCCTTGCTTTTCATCCACTCCAATCACATTCTAGGTTCTGATTTTCTAGGTTCTGATTTCCTGTAAAATGCAATAACTTTCAGTAAACAAAGCTAGACATTTTAAGGAAGATAACAATCTAGAGCATGATAATAAATGTCATCGCAAAGAAGGTAATGTAGAGCACATAAGTAAGACTAACATCTCCAAAATGAATAGAACAATATTTTGTTGCAGATGACACAGATCCATCACGCAATATGACATTCACGGAATTAACAGCAGTAGTAATATCAATCAGAGAACCTTTGTCACCAGTAATGTGATATGAGGCTTCCGAATCAAGAATCCATGGTAAAGTAAACTTACCTGACCCATGGTCAGACACATCATTAAACTGCTTTAAAAATATAGGGTCATACTCCATTGGTCATCAGACAGAGCAGGACCAAAGTCAGCACGGGCAGAAGCAAGCTGGGCGGCGGCTAGAGTATGTCCAGGCGGGGACACGGGGCGCCAGCAAATGGTGATGGAGCCTAGCAGATGCCGGTGGCTGGTCAGCCATTACAGGCGGCAACTGTCGGTGGAGAGGGCCCTATCTTCTTGGATTTCTGGTTCAATTCCTTGAACCAATCTGATACATATGTGAGCTTGAAAAATGTAACTTTATCATGACACTTGCGATGATAGTGCGTGTAAGTGAGATTCTTGCAATCAGTTGAAGTGAGAACAACTGTCGAAGAACCCGATGGTGGTGGGCGTCGTGCACCATATGCTATAGAGTCATTTGAAGACTTGCAAGACCGAATGATAACTTTGTGATTCTCCTCCTGGGAAACAAGAGCATATGCAAGCATGACATGTGGCAAAAGATCGATGGTAATGATGTTGTATCGCAAGGTGTGATAGCCTTCATCAAAACCGAGGAGAAATTGATAGATCATGTCTTTCTCATGTTCTTAAAAGGCATTAACTGCATGGTTTCATGTACACAATGGTTTTCAAGCTTCACAAGTGCAAACCAAAGAAGGCCGGAGTGAGTTGTAGTCACTGAACAGATTCTTCAGTTTGCCAAAATATATGGTAATAGCCTGACCATTCTGCCGATAGTTCTGTGTATCTTTATGCATCTTCAAAAAATTTGGACCATTCCCAACAATAAATCATGCTTTAAGATCATCCCCACAATTCTTTAAATGTGGCATAGAAACTTGTAGATGAACAAAATGGTGGATCTAGAACCTGCAAGATCCAACATACAAGGGTAGCATTAACTCTCAGCCAATCAACTGCATCTGGATGATTATCCAAGGGTTTGGTAATGGTTCCATCAATGAAACCAATCTTCTTCTTGGCTAGCATAATGCCAAAATTTATAGTAGACCATTCAAGGTAATTCTCTTCATCGTTCAGTACAATAGGATAGATTGACAAACCGGAGCCGTCATTAGTACTAAGGTATCAAGGATTATTCAGAGATCGACCAGTAGAGATAGATCTCCCAAAGCCATATTATAACTGCAACTGCTTGAGTAAAGTTGTAATCACATCAGTGACATTGAGATTCTGTAGCTTATTAGCCTAACCTTCAGTGAAGCGGGCTTGCTCAGCAGCATCGGAAATGGAACCAGGGGTAGACATTGGTGAAGATAAATAACACAAACGGATTGGCGGTACGGGGAGTTGAACGCGGCGGCGCATGGGCTAACAAGGCGATGCATGAACGGACCGACGGCGCGTGTAAATCACGCACGGCAGATCTGGGCAAGGTACGACGGATAGCGATAACCTGAACAGTGGTGATGATGATCAGTAGATGGCAGTCGAGTGGCAGCAGCTAGCGCGTGTGGGGACGAGTGGCAGTCGAGCGGTGACCAACGACGCATGTGGGGATGTGCGGTCGGAACGAACCGGTGGCTTGAGCTCAAAAAAGCATCAGAATTTTTTTAGGGTTTCAAAATTTTAGGCTCTGATACCATGTAGAAAATAAGGGCAATGATGTGTGTTTGTCTTCATTCTCTGGGGTATATCATATAGTGGTACAAAGGCCTACATAGAAAAGGAAAAAGGAATCTAAATCTATTTACAATTAAAAGTAATATGCACATAATATTGTTATTCCTTAATAGCAGAAGTTTATAGATGCTTCCAGCCTCGCACATAAATGGAATAAAAGAAGACATTTAATAAACAAAAAGTCACCTCGTTTGCCAGTTTCTCTAGGCACAATGAAGTATTTAAGGTATCTTCTTGTATGAAATCGAGAGCAAAAGTAATAGATGAATCCTGATCCACATCATAACAATCGTCAAAATATAATAACTAATGCATATGAAAACAGCCTTATTGAAGGTATAAAAGTAAAACAAGTTCACAGCCATGAAACCAGATACAAACACCGCACATTTCTATTGTGATCGAAGCTTACTCTACTTGAATAATGAACATACAGTAAAATAAATAAATAAATTGGATCACGTCGCATAACTTAACTCGGATTTTGGTGCATGAGTATGTAGACAAAAAGCTTACAATTTGTTTGTCAATATAAATAATATATCATGACCAGTAGCTTCTATCTACATACAAGAGGTATGTGACATACTTACACGGTTACACCAATAATTTATTGTTTTAAAAGTTCTCTCTCTAACTTGAGAGCTCTCAAACATTTTCCAACAAGGATCCCCTCATCACCGTAAAACCACCCATTATCACCATAAAACCCAAAGCTTGAATCTCTACCAAGCCAACATCACCACCACAATCAACACAATCCTGCATCCCACAAAACAAACACAAGAGAAAACACAAAAATCCCACAAACCCTTGAACCCGGACCCACCAAACCCCATAAGCCACCATACAAACTTAGAAGCTTTGAAAATGGGAAAAGACAAAGCAACGAAACCCAAAACACAAGACCCCAAAGTAGTAAACAATTTTCATAGTCAACACACAAAGGTGTGTAAAATGGTAAACATGGTCAAAGACGAGCACTGGTCTGAAGCCTCGGAGATGGATTTGAAACCTCGGAAGAACGATGGTATGTGCTCTTTGGGGACAAACTTAACACAACTACCCACCTATCACCCAGGAGTGGAGTCATTTTTAGACCCAAGGAGGACAAGTATCCAAGAGGGACGAGTCTTCTCGAAGACTGTCTGGTAGGATACTTTCTTGACTACCGAAACTTTACCTTAACTAGAATGCAGCTCCTCATCTCAAACTATTGGGGAGAAGGAGTCCATGTCATAGCAAAGAATGGAAAGTTCTATGTCATTTAGTTCGACCAAAGATCAAAGTTTTGTGTAGTGCTACACAATGGCCCTGTGAACATAGCTAGTTGACTGATGGCATTCCACAGACTAATCTTAGAGATGGTCTTATCACACATGAGCATCACCAAGGTCCTCATCTGGATCCGCATTTATGGGCTCACGTTGGAATACTTTGGTAGAAATACCATTAAGAAATACCATTAATGGGCTCACGTTGGAATACTGGATCCGCATTTATGGGATCACTTTGGAATACTTAGGTAGAAATACCATTATGAACTACCATTAAGAAGTTTGCAACAGTGGTCGGAGACGCCGAGGAGGTGGTGGAGCCTATAGCTGGTGGACTTTGGATGAAGGCTGCTGGAACATGCAGAATCTGTAAGCGCCTGAGTTTGGACGCCGGTTTAGAAACCTCTTGTTTCTGGCTTCTGGTTGAAGCTAAGAAGGGGTGGCATGGTTTGGATTACCATTGGTCATGAAAGAGTGCACAGAATGTGTAGACGTTGCGAGGCATTGGGACATACCTACCCCCGGTGTCACTGACAGGATATACAGGCACTTGAATAACACATTTATGACAGATTTACGGCTCTTGGGGCAGAACTGCAGCTCAAAATCTATTGAGACCTCTCGGAAGAGCTATACCTACCCGCAGTCCGTATACACAGGAACATACCGATGTGGAGGTTCACAATGTTTCCCCCACCCCTCTACTATTTCCACACAAACACACATTATTTGTTACATATGCCAAAGAACGCGTTCGTGGATGGTGTCAAGTATGAGGAAGAAATCTATCCCACCCCGGAGGAACTCCAAAAGGCAGAGGAAGAATATAATCTAGAAAGCCCCCATGGACTAAACCAACATGAATAAGATCTAGAGGAGCTTACCCCAGCTGGAATAGCCCGACAAAATGATATCAATCAAATCTATGTTCAAAGGCTTGCAGAAGCACGAGAAAGGTTACTCATTCTCCAGAGGTCTCTAATTTTTGGGATGACTATGAGCTGGATGGTCATAACTCACCAAGTAGGCACTCAGACGTGGAAATGCAGGAGCTCAACCCACTACCATCCCCATAGAAAACCTAGCAGCTGGAACACGAGAACGGAGAAATCGGCGTGGTCAAAATAAGACATATTGAAGGCGAAGATGGTGAGCTCATTACGGAGAAATATATGATCACTAGGGGAACGCCGCGACACACCTTCCCAGCAACAAGGTGAAACTCAAAACAATTCATTCTGGCCGACGAAACAGTAACTGAACCATTCCTCACCAACGGGGTATTTTTGGAAGATCCAACTTTTGGATCTGACCTTAACCAAAGTGATGGGCTCAACTTTGACCTTAATTTCAGTGATCTTGGGGATGCGACTGATATCACCATTAATATCCAAAGTGTTATCATAGAAAATCTTCATACTGCCGCCATTCTTCAAGAAAATGAGAGAGCTGATTATTAGGAAAAGGTAAAGCAAAGCTGGTAAAGTCACCTCACCATCATAACAGAAAGAGGAGTATATTTTGACTCCGCCGACGCTAGAATGGTAATTTAATTAATGAGCCTAGCAGCACATCAATCTCACAGTTCTAAAGCTCAGACTCAGAACTGGAGGATAACGATGTAAACGAACTTTCAACAATACAGGAAGGGGAGCCTAGCGGATCTCAGCAACTCCTATCACCAGAGAACAATGATGAAAAGAATGGAAAAGCTGGGAAGAAAAAACGGGTTGGGGCGAACTTTTATTAGAGCATGTGCAGTGGGGGTTTGGGAGTGGGCTGAATTAAAAATGAGATCCAAATGGGGACAATTTCCCCCACAATAGGAAGCCCAGGTTCTCAATTGAGAACCGGCCCTTTTCTGCCTTTGCAGGCGTCACGTGGCCATGCAGAGAGAGCACCAGCTTTCCATTTATTTTCCGCCTCCAGGGTGCCACGTGGAACCCACTGTCCACCCAATTTTTTAAAATGCTGATTGGGACCCGTGGCCCAATCTAGTGGTGCAACGTATCCCAACCAAATTTTTTTTAAAAATAAATTATTAAAAATCAGTTTTAAAAATGCCAAAAAATGGAAAAATTGTTTTGAAATCTGATATTTTTTTTACAATCTAAATGAATTTTTGGATTTTTAAAAAATAAAAATTACATTCTTTAAAAATATATGTGTTTCTTTTGTTTAATTATGGTTCATAAAATAAATTTTAAAAATTGAAATTAATTTTGAAAATGAGATTTCAAAAACAAAATCCAATTCAATAATTATAGGTGTAATTCTAAAATTTAAATTTATTTTGTTAGGTAAATTTATTTGAATTAATTATTAAAGGTAGAATTAATGAGTAGGTTAGAGAGAATCAAGTGGGGTCTATGGAGTGGTTTGAGATTGGTTTTCACCATTGTGGAGAAAAAAACGAAGTGTTTTAGTTGTGGAAAGAAATGACCTGCAATGGAGAAATGGTGTTCGATGGAGAAAGAAGCTTGGGTTTAATGCTGCAGGAGGCGTATTTAACAATGAAGGACAGGAAGCTGATGCAACTGATCCTAGAGGTGTCAATTCGGTTATCCGGGCCAAGTTTGAGTTTGGGTCAAACGGGCTCGGGTTGAAACAGGTCAAAGTATGTTGCTTGGGACGGGTCGGGGTTTGGGTCGGGTCGGGTCGAAACGAGTTTGGGTTGAAATGGGTCGAAGTCAGTTGGTCAGGTCGGGTCAGGTTGGGTTCAGGTCGGGTCGAAATGGGTCGAAATCTATTTGTCGGGTCGGGTCAGAAAATGTCAAAATTTGTTTGTCAGGTCAGATCGGAAAGAAAGCTAGAATAGGAATGAAAAAGGTTTTGAAAAATGGATTACAGTATCAGCTACTCTAGAACATGCATTAGCGTTTTCTAACATTTCACAAAAAAACATTTGTTTAATATTTTTATATTTAGGCAAGAATAACAAAAATCATGTATTTTGAAGCAATGATTTTGAGATAACGCAATTTTTATCCAAGGTGTAATTTTCCAATATTGTGAAGAAGTAATCAGTGTTGACTTTTGAGACCATTCCGTTCACTCATATATACCCAACCGCAAAGTTCTAAATATTTTGAACTAAATAAATTACTACACATATGGTCAAATTTAGAGTGATTATGGATCAATCTAATTGTCAGTTATTTTCCTAGTTGATTATGAATCGAATTATGTATGTTATTTCTCGGGTTGAATCGGTTACAAGTTGATTATATGCCAGGTTAAACCGGGTTCAAGTTTAAATGTATTCAGATTGAATAATGTTTGGGTCAGAATAAGATTTCAGATTGATTTGATCGTGTTGGGTTAGGATCCAGATTATCAGGTCCTGATCAGATTTTGGATTGAGTTCGGGTCGATTCGGTGGGTTTGGACCCAGCTTATCAGGTCAAAATCAGATTTCAGGTTGAGTTTGAGTCGAGTCGGGTTTGGATTTGGACCCATATTATCAGGTCAGAATCAGGTTCAAGTTGAGTTCGGGTTTGGGTTTGGACCCAGATTATCAGGTCAGAATTGGGTTTGGGTTGAGTTCGGGTCGAGTCGGGTTCGGGTAAATATTTTGCATATTATAATCAGGTTTGGGTTGAGTTCGATCGGGTCGGTCCAGGTCGGATCAGAAATTCGGGTTAGCAATTGACAGCTCTTGATACACCACCTACTTCAGTGCCCACATGTAACACCCTAAACCTCAACTTCTTTTCTTTCGAGCCAGTATCACATGAGGTTTTAATAAGCCCAACCCAAATTAGTAAGACACCTACCTGAGCCCAACACCAAACTCACATAAGTCCAAACCAAAACAACGCGGGTGACCAGAATGATGCCAATAGACAAAACCACACAAAACCACATAATTTCCCCATTTTAAACAAACTTATTTTGCCCCCACCAAAGCCAAAAACAAATAACCAAAGCCCAAACAAATAACAAGTAACAAAAAACCCTAGCCCAGACAACAATCCCAATCAGCCCAAATACCATTCAAACAAAAAACCCAATACCCAATCCAACTCAGCTCGTAGAAACTACCACAGAGCCAACTAGGGAGGAAAGAAATGAGACAAATCAGCTAAACTTAGTACCTGTACAACAAGAGGTTCGTTCAACCAGGGGTAGCGACTAGCGACGTCCTACCAACGACGCCGGAAACAGGACCAACGAGGTCCGGAGAACAAGTAGTGGTGGTAGCAGACCATCTAGCCCAGTCAGTCATCGAAACCATTCATTCGCCTCCACCACAGGCAGGGGGGAGGAGCTCTTGAGGCTGAACCCATGTCACCACCGACGAAGGTGGATAACACGGACGAAGCCGCCGCTCATCACGCCGGATGGATCAATGACCTGGATCCGCGATCACCACTGACAACAAATTGGTAACGACCAGCCGCTATCACCGCTGACACACCGGAGCCGAGGATTAGACAACAGGTAGGAAACGCCGCACATGGAAGAGTAGTGAGCTCTGAATCGGCGGAGACCAAAGAGCTGGGTGGAGGAAGAAATTTCGAGGTGGTGGAAGGAACGGCCATCAAGAAAATAGCTTGCATCAGGGCTGTGCATGTAGGAGATGGACATCCTAGACCAATTATGGATGATTTGAATGGCACCGGCGATCTAGGAACAGGGAGGCATGCGTAAAAGTTTAGGAGCAACTCTCAGTCAGGGAATGGTGTTTTCCACAATTTGGCTAACAAGAAAATAATACAGGAAGAAATAGGAGAGAGTTCAGCCGAGTTGACCAGTACATGTGGGCCAAAGTTCAAATTCAGAATCTGCAGTTCCTAGCAACAGTTTCGTCCGCACAGATATTAAATGGCTAGGAAATCACCGCACAGTAACTCGAATCATCGGAAGGAGAGGGAACATCAAACTCACCCCTGACTAAATCAACAATTGCAACCAGGATTCTCATCGAGAAAATATGGAAAGAGTCAGGATGCCAAAAATTATCGAAGAGGAAAAGCAGGGGAATGCAGGAAGTAGCAGGGGCGTGTCGGTCTGGTCAAAATCAACAGTTGCACATGAATCTATGACCCAACAGTGGAATGACAATTTGGCGCAGATAAACACACAGAAGAAGGCCGTCCATTCGGTAATTTTGGAATTCAGGCAAGTGGCTAAATGACTAGGAGTTGAAAGAAAGAGATAACTACAAGATGAGCTAGGCGGAATAATCTTCAACAAGAAAAGATGCACAGAGGAACAGAAAGAGGAACAAATGCATCAGAAGCGGTCAATGTTACCGGAAATGGACCAAAGCCTAGGCACGGTGCAGGGGGAACTGGACATGGTTACAGCCAGAACGTTTGAAGCAGTGATACAAACAATGTTGCAGGTTAAAGGACACAGGTGTGGTACTTTGGTGGTTGGGCCAAAATAACCACCCAGAGGTACATGAATTTACTTAGTTGGAACTGTAGAGGATTGAAGCATCATCTAACAGTAAAATTCTTAAACAACTCCATCAACCACAATAACCCCAATGTTGTGTTTTTAATGGAAACTAAGTGTGACTATAGTAAAGTTTGTTGGAAAATTGTTAGAAAATATGTTCTAATAAAAGTTGACTTCGTCAATTTTCGGGCTTAGTTTTGAGTAGTA
>JAULKK010285400.1:0-13883 GCA_032355705.1 Rubia peregrina
AAGCACCTATGCTCTACGATAAATATAATTTAAACAAATAATCAAACTTGCATGAAATTCTTAAAATACCAAAAATACTATTTTCAAACACCAACACAGTCAACTTAAAGCACCTACAAATAAAAATATAAGCATCTACAGTCTACACTCAAAGCACTTATAAGAAATAATTAAACTTGCGTTAAATATTTAACTTGAAGCACCCACGCTTGCCTTATGGTTAATAAAATTTAAACAAATAATCAAACTTGCACAAAATTCTTAAAGCCCCAAAAATATCATTTTCAAGCACCAACACTTTTAGCTTAAAGCACCTACAAACAAAAATAGAAGCATGTACACTTTACGCTCAAAGCACTTTAAGAAATAATTAAACTTGCATAAAAAAATTTAAAACACTCATTTTCAAGCACCCACACCCACACCTATAACTTCAAGCACCTGCAAACAAAAGTAAAAGCGCATCTACGCTCTACGCTAATATAATTTAAACAAATAATCAAATTTTCACGAAATTCTTAAAGCACCAAAAATGCCATTTTCAAACACCAACACTTTTAACTTAAAACACCTACAAACGAAAATAGAAGCACCTACACTCTACGCTGAAAGCACTTACAAGAAATAATTAAACTTGCATGAAAATTTTAAATCACTCATTTTCTAGCACCCATACTTTTAACTTAAAGCACCTACAAACAAAAGTAGAAGTAACTACACTCTACGCTCAAAGCAATTATAAGAAATAATTAAAATTGCATGAAAATTTTGAAATACTCATTTTCAAGCACCCTTAAAGCACATACAAACAAAAGTAGAAGCACATACACTCTACGATAAATATAATTTAAACAAATAATCAAACTTGCATGGAATTCTTAAAGTACTAAAAATGCCATTTTCAAGCACCAACACCTTCAACTTAAAGCACCTACAAAAAATTAGAAGCACCTACGCTCAACGCTCAAAGCACTTATAAGAAATAATTAAACTTGCATGAAAATTTTAAAAGACTCATTTTCAAGCACCCACAGTTTTAACTTAAAGCACCTATAAACAAAAGTAGAAACACCTATGTTCTACGCTAAATATAATTTTAAAAATAATCAAACTTAGGCCTGAAGACGTTATGGCCACAAATAATCAAACTTAGGCATGAATAACATTATGGCCACAACTAATCAAATAATCAAATAGTCAAACTCGGGCATGAAGACGTTATAATAAAATAATCAGCTTTAGATATTTATGAGCACATCAGGCCTGAAGACATTACCTAGGCGTGGAAAATTTAAATCTGATCCATTGAAGCGAATGTTTCAACGGCCAAGATGGCTGTCTCACATAACATGTTTGTCTCACATAAATTGGTTGTCTCACCTGAACCCTCCCTATATATATATATCTAGCGTAGTATTTATCATTATATGAGCAAACACTTAGGAAAATCCCTCGTCTCTGTGGATAACCCCGACATGCCACTATCTACTTATTTGTAGTTAGAAAGCAAAAAAGGCTTAAAATAGTATCTTTGAGAGGTACGGCGATGACCTCCCAGACACCCTTTGTAATAATTCCAACTGTTGAGGCTAATGATTGAGTGGAATGTTGATAGATGACACTAATTATGTAACATTTACTCTTCTTTGGTGAATGAAATGAGTAACGGAGAAGGCCGATAAGCTACTCAATTCTACTAATTTTTTTACAGTGCATTCGTTTAATGTTTTTACTGATAAGCAACTTGATCTATTTGATTCTGTTTACTACTAGATTACATTCAGGCATAATAGGCCAGGTTATTAATGATTACAGCTGATAAGCAAACTAATTTATGTTAAGTATTCACAAATATTACAAATGATACTTCAATTAAGTAACATTTATACATGTGATACATCGAATAAGTTACAAATAGTAATTTGAAAACTCGGGAAATAACAAAAAGAGAATACCTATTTTTAAACTTATGGAGCTAGATTCCCCAGCCTTACTTCATATTTTTCAAGCTCTTCCATCTTGACTCGGCCCGCATGTTGAAGGTCTTTTATCAGTTCCTTTTTAGGATACTCAGATGGATCTAACTTTGACTTTTGGTGAGAATTCTTAGAAGAGTAATCATCTAAGCTTTTTTCTTGAAGGCCCTCATCTTTACAATGATTCTTGGTGGATTGTTTGTTCTTAATTATCAAAGATCCACAACTTTTTCATTATATCCTAATTTCTTCAAAATTGAGGATTTTTTATTCCTCGAGAGGGGAAGATCACGGATTCCTAACTTTCATATCCACTCCAAGATAGCGTTGGATGCTTCTTTTTCTTGGTTAGTCCCTATCTTGTCTACTTAGCGATCAACGAGGTAATGGTGGCAAGCCCTAAGTAAAAATCTGGGTAAAAGATGATTATCTACCAATTTTGGGTTGGCCACCCTGTGGAACAATGAGTGAGCTTGAAGGCTCACATCAAGGAGAGTAGCCTTCTCCACAAATTATTTTATTTTCAACCCAGAGGATTTTATTTCTTCTGAAAGTAAAGTATTCTCATCAAGAACTAACTCGACCAGCGAGGGATCATCATCTTTAGTAGATGTACCTTTCTGTGCTAGAGCTTCCTCTAACCTCTCAGTATCACTCATGGCTATCCTATGAAACTTTAATATTTCTTGAACTTGGAATTTATTTTTGTAAACTTCAGTTCGACTGAAATTAAGACAAGCCTTGAGAATTGGGAGTCTATTCGCATCATCCATACACCTCTTCCAAGATCCCAATTTACTGGTGATCCGATGTATTGTCTCATGATGATCCAGCTTGGCAGGATGACAACTTTCAAAAACCTCGAGAGGTACCATCCATTGTACTTTTTGGCCTTGCAATCCTTAGCAAGACCTACAAGGAAGGGTGCTCACCCTTTTTCCATTATTATAACTCTCCCTTAAATCGATGATTTTTGTCACGAAGAGAGTCCTTTTCGTTATTACATTTAGCATGGTCTAACATCAACTTCATTAAGTTCTCATAGGTATCGTTTAGCTCTATTCAAGTATCCGAGAGTTCTTTGTAGATGCATTCTGGATTCCTTATCATTGATTTACGCTACGAGAAAAGAATTTAAAGATAAGGAAACAATCAGTAAGCAAAATATCTTCTTCATTCAAAAGGTAAAATTACACTAAGAGGCCAAAACTGGAAAATATTACACTTAATTCCCTACCCTATTAACATCATCCACGGTGGTAGGTTGAGCACGGTTCTCCATAAATTTCTCCTCTATAACTGGTTGCTAAATCACACTAGCGGCCACCACCTCGGGAGTAAGAGTTTGAATGTCCTCGGCCATCTAGAAGACCCCCTAGCCTTCAAGTAGTTTAGTAAGGCAAAAATCAGGCCTCCCTTGACTAGTTGATCCCATTTGGTGTCAAGAACCTCCACGAGCTCAGGCTTGATGATAGATTCCACAAACTCAGCATCATTCTTAGATAGGCACGGGGCCAGCCGTGCTTCAATTCTCCCTTAGCCAGAAGGGTGCATCTGAGCGACTTGGAAAACTCTAGGAAATCGAAAAAGAAGTCAAATAGCTCTATGTTTGTCAGCAATTTTTCTTTGAAGGCCTCGAGGAGAAGAAAATCTTAAGCCTTGGAATCTTCATCTACCATTATTATTTGTTCAAGAAATTCTTTCTACAGAGTGGCCTTCTGATTATTAGCTTCGAGCTCAATATTTTTCTTCTTCTCAGCCTCAATTGCATTTGCTAGCCTAGAGATTTCAAGTTCTTTCTTTGATCCTTCTTACATTAGGCTATAATCGGACCCCAGCACTTGCAGGAAGAAAGACAATTGTTGGGCCGCCTGGACAATAACAAACAGTCAGAAAAGTTAATTGCAAGGATAAAACAGTTGCAAAATTAGAGACACACACACACACACATATATATATATATAAAGAAAATGAGGGGAAAGAGAAAAGGAAAACTAACCTCAAGATTGCAGCCAAAAGGCTTGAGGACCTACCCAACAAAAACAGGAATACAAGAGGAATTAGTGAGAGTACTTGAAGATGGATTTTGGTGAAGAACAGGTGGAACCCGACCACTGCTGTTGTCTATTTTTTGACATTGATTCTTCCTAGAAGAACCAGAATGTTCACCCGATCTTTTGTCCTTGTTGGTCCTTCCAACACCCGCCAGAGGAACAGTGGGTGTCGGGTTCGAGGGAATAGAAAGGCCACCCTTGTTACAATCATTCTTTGGATCTAGGGCCGAATCAAGACCCACTGAGAAACGAAAGAAAATGAGGTTAGAGCTAGACAGCAAAAAGAGTAAAGAAAGGAAGTAATAAAACTTATTAACACCTTTGAAGATTTCTGAGCGTCTAATATCACTAAGAGAAGTCTCGAGAGGGGGTTCCTGAGAGGGTTCGTCAGAAATTCTTTTTCTCTTTTTGCCTTTTTTATCCTTGACAGGGGGATTTTGGGTATTGACCTATTTTCTACTTTTCCGTAACTTTGATTCATGAACTCTTTGTAAAATTGGGATGACCATATTAAACCTTTGATAGTCTTATCACGGTTTGAGAAAAATCTATAATGCAAAGATGTGGCCAAAGGCTTCTCTTATCATTCTCTATATTGCTAGGATTAGAGTACTTTCCCCCTTTGAGGACTCAACCTTTATGTCCGAGTTCTATTGGGGAACCTCGTACCTCATACAAATGAAGGTAATCCCTTTTCTACGGCTCTTCTATTTACCCAAATAAGGAGGAACGATGAAAACCTTTTGTTTCTTCTCCCTCCCAATGAGTGTGATAGTGTTCTCGACAAATTTGCTACTGTGACGCACACTATACAGCGAAGGAAGCAAATTGTACTTTGGATTGATCACAAATTCCTCACACCACGTCAGAAATATCATGATGATAACCAGAACATTAGGATTGGGCTGGAAAAACTTTGAACACCTTAAGGAGCTTGGAGAAAAATGGAGGGAAAAGGAAGCAGAGCCTCGAATGAATATGTTTTAAGGGGATGATTGATCAGGCCTCAGAAAGGATGTCAGGGGATTCACTTGCCTGTAAGAATTGGAAATCTACATTCGGGAGAGATGCTTCTTCCTTTCCTGTAAGAATTGCCTATAGTTATTTGACCTCTCGAGGATGGGGGCTCATCAATAGATGTCTCCATATCGTCCCTGAGAGATGCTTCTTCCTCGCAATCTTCCCCGTCTTCCTCAATGTATTCATATTATTCTCCATCTCCTTCTTTGAAAGGTGTTGTTTCCTCCATTTCGTCCTCGTGCATTAGAGGAAAGAACCCAACTTCTTTGGTGATAGGAGACCTGCTCATGAAGGGTTTGCCTAAACCTAGAAGCCGAACACCCTTGAACCCTTAAGGAGGCATATCGGTGATAGGCCAACCTTCTGGATTGTAATCGGTTTGGCCTATAATATTTTCATTCATTCCGGAATCATACTGTGACCCCCCAGATTTACTAACCTCAGAATCGGAGTTCATTCTCTCCGACAAATTAAAAAATTCCTCCCCTGACCTAACCCTACAAAATGAACCCCTCTCAATAGAATCCTCAAAAGAGAAACCCATTAATGTAGTAAGAAAGGAACGAAAAAGAAAAATAGGTGTAAGAACTTACTGGTTTGTAGAAAAGATAGTTAGAAGGCAAAGAGAATGGCATGTGAAAGTTGGAGAGAGCTCGGAAAGATAACTCATTTTTAAAATACCTACAAATAAAATAAGGGGAAGTTAAGAATAGAAGGGTTAATTAAGAAGGTTGAAATGGCGGTAAAAGTAATCATTATCTCAAAAAATGTAATTTTTGAAAAGGCGTAAGAATATTCGCGTGCCTTTTCAGAGGCGGTCGACCTTAAAGCGCTTAGACACAAGGATTAAGGGCCACACGTGCCTTCCCATATTATACTAAAAGTTTAGGGAAATATACAAATATAACCCTATATATTTGAGAAAGTGCAGATATAACCTTGAGATAATTTTTAGTGCAAATATAACCTTAACTAATTGATGAAAGTGCAAATATAACCTTTCTGTGAGAAATCAGGCATTGACCGTGTTTTTCCGGCGTTAACCCCCTCTCAAATGACAAAAATGCCATTGGACCAAAAGCAAAATTTGGTTGGTCAATTGTTCCCTTACCCATCAGTAGACCGCTACCTGACCGCTGCTGGACCACCACCAAACCACTGCCCGACCCCCACCAAACCGTCGGTGGACCACCACTGTCCCAAGTAGGGTTATATCAGCACATTTTGAAAACTGATAAGGTTATATCAGCACATTCCCAAAACTTGTAGGGTTATATTAGCACAACATCAAAGGTTTTCTCGAAGGATGTAACCTCGAACAGTGATCAAGTTGGACCACCGCTAGTGGACTACCACCTCGAAGATTTTCAATTTGTCATCTCGAGACTTCGTGTCCTCGAGTAGATATCTAGTGTTTTGGGGGCTTTTCATAAGAACCAACCCATGTTAGGCAATGAGCTTGTATAAATTAGCCTACAAAAGGTTGAAACATTAGTCATTGATACTGTATTTATGGGATAATGGCGAGATATACGGGAGAAATATACGGCTAGGAATATACAGTTTAAATACCAGGTATGTATTCATTTTCTGATTCATTTACTCTTATATAGTACTGGGACTCTTTGCTAACATAAGCTTCAGAGGACTTACCCCCTTGAGATCCCCCAAGGTTGATTTTCGTGCAGGTTACGAACGAGGAGCTCGAGCGGCCTGTCCATTCTGTTTTCAGACGTATCACATGGGATATGGAAAGCAAAGACTATAGAAGAGACAATGAGTATTGTTGAATCGGTGGTGTTCAGAACAAGGAGGATGAGACAATTGAGAAAAAAATATGAAAGAGAAAATTTTAAGAAACTACTTTATCCTCAAAAGTTGTTAAATTATAATTTTTGAAATCTCGGTAAATGTTGACAAATCCATTAACTTAGTTAATTGTGTTATGTTTGAAAAGGAATCAATTGAGAACCTTTTACGAATAGGGTGCAAAAAGAGGAACGAAATCTATATTTTTGCCCAAAAGTAGGCATTTAAATTATCGTTTTGTCCTTTAGAAATCAATTTTGATTTCGGTTCTATGGGACCTTTAAATTTTGTTATTTTTAAGATAAGTCACTGACTAGATTATGATAAGATTTATGACTAGATTAGAGTTAGACTTATATTACAACTCCAGTGCAATCTTGTCTATTTATTACTTTCTTTCAACAAATTACTCACAAGAAATCACTCTTTCATTGTATTGGGAATGTGTTTGGAAAACCTTATAAGCGTTTTACATATATGTTAGACATCATTTTAGTTTTTGATAAACTGCTAAAAAAATTATTGAGTAAGTAGAAATATATTTTGGGGAAAATCATAAACTGTTCTCTCCCAACTTTCATTGTAAGCCAAAATAATCCAATTTCGCTCATAAGTACAGTTCTGACAAACACACCCTGGAACCTCTATGATCTTGGACGCTAATCCCTTACCCTCATTTTCATTCTTTTTTAGATTTTATTTTATCATTCTTCAAAAACATTCCGACCAAAAACCCTATTTTCGGCATAAAAGGTCTTTTTCTCCGGCCAAATAATTTCGCCGACATACTTTGTTCCTGGCTTCTCAGCATGTTTCCGGCATCATCCCTCTCTCTTGCGGATTTATAGATCTTTCGTTGTCGCATCCCAGTCCTAGTAGTTCCCAATATCATCTCCGGCTTGTTCTTCTTCGGCACCGTTGTCTCCGGTCGGATTGTTCAGTCTTAGTCGCTATCTTTCAAGCCGTGATCTTCGCAGTAGTCATCTTATCTAGTGACTCGGTCTCCCCAGTGATGACTCAATTCAGATTCCACCTTTACCTTTATTGTCCTAATCATTTTCCGGCATTTTTGCTTGGGCTCTCTCTTCCCAGATGCAGCAACAGCGGTCCCGCAGCACCCACAGTAGTCCAGCAATGGTCCTTTGCACCGATTCAGTTTCGAAGCATCGGGCATCCGTTCTCGATTTGCAAACAAGGGAGTTCCTAAGGCGTGTGAATCCACGCGTGCACCCCCAAGTGCATGTAATCCAGGAGTACCTGAGGTACACGCGCGCAAATTTTGTAGCGCGTCAGAGCTTGCTTGTGTTACCACTCTCTAGTGAATAACATGCCTATTAAAGGAGGTTCCTCATTTTGAGAGTGACTTCTCTAATCGTGCCTTTGATCGTCCGCGATCAAAGTAGGTTTCGAGAACAGCCTTTGAATGACTACGATTTAATGTGGTTATGAATCGCCGTTGTTACAAGAGCTCGGAACTGTAGGTTCAAGAGTTGAAATTTCTTAGCAGTTTCGAGTGTTGAATTGATATGCTCGGGCATATTTTGCCAAAAAATGCATTTTTTGAATTATTAGTTCCGAGTCCTGAACAGTTTCTGTTACGGAGGTTCCGATTGAGGAACATCAAATTGTTCCTACGTATAATAATGATGTATTAGATGAATTGAGTTCCTCACTCGGAACACAGATCATACTTTATGGTAAAATCAGTCTGTATCATTACAAATCGGCTTCTAAATAGCCCCGTAAAACTGATCTGTACTGAACAAAATACAAGAGAAGATGATATAAAAAAATATATAGATTACGCTAAGAAAGCAACAATCTATATATAGGAATAGAAGTCACCAAAAATCGATTCCTATCAACTATATCATCAAATACTAGTCTCTCGTAACACCACATTTGGATTCCCAATTTAAGAGAAACGGGAGTACACAACATACATGGCCAAGAAATTTCTTGCACTGTTAATATCATCTTGTGAATACGGCTTGAGATCCTTTGATAAAATATGTGAAACAAACATAGTAACAACGTAAGAATTGGGACGACACTTTAGTTGCTAAAAGTGATTCTCAAAATAATCATCTCAGTACTCACTTTGTCGATTTCTAGGTAATCCTCACGCACATGTAGGACACACTCTGCTTCGTATAACATTACGTAATAGCCGCATTCTCATGTCTTTGCTCGTTTCTTGTACTAATAAATACAATTTAAATTAAAAACAAATAATTACAACAATTGATGACTAAATATATTTTGGTGACATGAAAATATAATCACACCTATATTTTTATTAGGTCCAAACCCTCATTAGCAATACTCTCCAGACGTTCAATAGAGTCATTCAATATTTTAACGAATGACTAGGACACTTGGAAGTGAAGAGGATCCATCCACTAAACACATTTCTTATCATGATCAGTAAATATTAGTCTCCAATGGTCTCCACAACATTCAAGAAAATATAAAAAATAATATATTAATCGATTAACTTAAATGGCACAAGTTTGTATCCATCACCTTATACGGTGAAATGAATAATAAATAAATTATCCGTTCATCCAAAACTTTTGTGGATGTACTCAACCCTCTCTTGAACAGTACACCCCATTTCTTGAGTAAACATCAGGCACAAATACCCAACCCAACCCTTGTCCTTTTGGTTAACAAAATAATACATGTATTTCCTATGGATGCTCTGTAAGGGTAGATTAACCACTGTGGATAGATTGGTGAAGTTTAAAGTTATACTATGCTATTTCTGTCACCTGGAAGAAGAATGTGCAGTCCACCTATTCATCAAGTGCTCATTCATAACTGATTTGCTTAAACAGCTAAACTTGAGGCTGCAAGCAATATGAGGGAACTAAAAAGAAAGCTCTACCAGTTTATGAAAAGGAGGAAATGGAACAAACTGATAACATACTCTACTGCCCTCTACCAGTCATGGATTGAGAGAAACCAGAGAATACTACAAGGCAAGAACCAAGGTTTGGAACTGATATTTCAAAAAACAAAGGCTGATTGTAACTGGAAGGACACTTGTCACTGAATGTAGATTTTATTCTGTTGAACAATTTTGAATGTAATAGGCAGGGGGGATGGCCTAAACTATGTACAAAGTGATATTTTGATTTATAAAGTTCCTTTTCGATAAAAAATAAATAAAAATAATACATGTACCTTTGAAATGAAATCGGTATCATGAATTAGGAAATGATAAGGGATTATTAAAAATTTATCAAAAATTTACACAAACAAAAATGCTATAATACTTGCAATAAGCATAAGGACATTATCGTTTGTTTCAATTGGTCACACCAACACAGGTCTTCAAAGTCAGTCCATGATGGGATAGTTTCTATTTTTTTACTGAATACACATTCGTTACCTGAGAATAAATAAGTTGAGTTCCGTTGGTTTTGAAATCATACAAGACTATCACGAAATGCGGTGACTCCTTAATAACCTTTGCCCAAGTGATAGATGGGTTTAGTAATCTTTGACGCCTCAACGATTGGCTTAGATGTTGTCATTGGTGTCCACTTCACATGTCTATCTTTGATTGGGTCTGCGTAAATGAGGCGACGAAGGCATTGAAGAAAGATTCCCCATGCGGATCCCACTTTCTTGTAGTGGCCTCCCAAAATTGGTAATTGGGCTTTGAGGACCTTGGGGTTCTCCATTGAAACTCTACATATGTCATTACCAATAGGAACATAATGATGATGTCGCATTGACTCATATAGAATTCCATCGGCAACGTTTAGTGCCCTATCCTTTTCATCTCGTTCAATATATAGCTCACACAAATGCGATGTCTAGATTGTGAGGGTGAATAGACATAATGTAAAATAAATCTCTAGCCAGATGCTTATTAATGAAAGAATTTAATGAAACCAACCTTGTTTTCGGACGACACAATGGCTTTGACAATGTTATTTTCTACATTTGTTGGGGGATCAAGAATGGATTGTTTGTTCATCTCAACTTTTCTCGGCAAGTGTAGTGATCCTCTAGGCAGTGGTCTTCAACCAGGTGTTAAATCATCCAAATTCTCAGGTAGCGGAAGCCCAATGTGCTCGACCAACTTTCAAATTAAAATTTCTAATTGCTCTATCCACTTTTCTCTAACGAGGGCTTCCTTTTGCAATACGTGGACTCTCGACAGTTTACTTCGATCGTAGGATAGAATAATCCCAAATGCCTCTCATTGGGATGACAATGATCCCATTCCTCTAGAACGACCAGGGTTGTCGGGTTTACTTGTATCATCACGAAGGCTATTGTGCTTATCTGATGGAATGAATCGACCCTATAATTGGTCTTGCTCTAACTTTGGCTATATATGAAATATAGTTCCATGAAGAATAATTAAAGGACACAATAAAACCGATTGAAATTAGAAGTAATAAATAAAGTCTTACCGCTCGTTTCATGAATCAACACTTAGAGGTTTATCTTATCCTTCATTTTTGCTTTTCTGGCTCTTCAAGAAGAGATCACACCTATCGATCTCTTCCACATCGATCGGTGTGATCGATGACCTCTCATCTTCCTCGCTTGATGTGCACCTTTATGCATGCGTTAGCCAATGCTTTGACACATTTATTACCATATTTTGCTGGGTTGATTGGTGGGTTAGTTAGGTTTAGACAGCCATTATTGGTTTTCTTATCTAAATCCCAAGTTTTGTAGACTTAATTGAACCTAATAGAAACTTTCTATTTATGAGCACCTAGATCTTTCTTTGTGATCTCATTAGTAAGTTACTCGTGAGTACATTTTCATCATCCTTTTGAAAAATACCACCTGTGAGGGTGGTAGAAGATATTTGAAATCCATTTTCAAGGATGGTAATAGATTTAAGGCCAAAAACTCCAAAGCATTGTAGTTGATGGAATTGAGCTTGGGAAAGGCATATTCGAAGTTCAAGAAGGCTAAGAAAGAAGCGGAGGAATTTTAGTCCGAGAGTTGCACGGAGCTCTAGGAATGATCTGAGAATATTCAGCCTTTGAGGATGGCCCCATTAGATTTGTCTTCTTGAGCACTATCAAAATGACTACACGAACTCTCAAATCGGATCAGCAGTTCATCTGTGCGGAGCAAAACAATTAGCTGGCCGTCTACGCACGAGGCAACAACCATCAACGCAAACCCATGTAAAGTGGTTTGCACAGCCTGCGAAAATTTACATGGGCTATGCAGAGGCACTTGCATGGGCCATGCACGTTCGTGCGGGCCATTTCCTGAGGGGTCCCAATTTCAACTCCAAATGGCTAAGTTTAGGCACGAGCCGCTCTGTTTTACACGGATGGTGCCGTTTTTAGTCCGAAAATTCAAGACCAGCCCATGGGGTGTGAAAAATAGCATGGGCCGCACTGATTTTCTAAGCAAAAAGACCTTCCAGCCGACAGGCCGCGTCAAATGACAAGGGACGTGCGAATCAGAAGTTCCAGAGAATACACAAGCCCTTAGCCCGTGCAGGCTCGGGTACCCCGCCATACACAAGGCTGCACTACCCGTGTCACTCTATGCAACCAGCCCCACACGAGGCTACGCAGACCGTGCCATGGTACACATGCTATTTTACATAAACGTGCACTGGTCGTGTCGTTTGGCACTAGCTGTGCAAATTGAGGCTGCAAGAGGTTTTTTGCCATTTTTGGGACTTTTTCAATGCCTTATTACCTACTACAATATATGAATCTTTGTCTACTATGGTTGGAAGGGAATGCTCATTTTTCATCTTTAAGAAGAGGCTAGAGAGAGAAAATATACTTCCTTCTCTCTAGGTTCTTTTTCTTTTTTCTCTTTATTTTTCTTTTGCCCAAAAGTGTTGAGTCCAATAAAATACCTGGGTTCAATGCTTAAGGAGTAGTTAATTAACTCAGGGACTATATTATTATTCATGTATTAATGTCTATTTTTTGAGATTTCTTAGATCTACCTATTTCTGTGTTGATGTGCACCATTATGCATGAGTTAGCCGATGTATTTTACACATTTATTATCATCTTTTGGTTGGTTGATTGCTAGTTTTAGTTAGGTTTACACGACAAAGGGTTTAGCCGACCACTTTTGGGTTTCTTGTTTAAATCCTGCATTTTGTACACTTCATTAAGACTAATGAACACTTTGTATTCACGGGCACCTAGATCTTTCTCTTTGATCTCCTTAGTAGGTTTCTCGTGAGTAATTTTTCTTTTTTGGTGGAAGGCCATTCGCGAGGGTGGTAGTAGATATTTGAAGGCCATTCGCAAGAATGGTAGAAGATATCAAAGGCCATTTGTAAGGATGGTAGTAGATTCAAGGCTACAAACTCCAAATCGTGGTAGTAGAAGGAATTGGGACCAATACTGTGGAGTTAAAGATAAAGAAGGACAAAGAAGAAGTGAAGGGATCGTTCTTTGAGGTTCCACAGAGTTCAGGGAAAAAGTTGAGAAGGAGCAGCACTTGAGAATGTCACCATTGGATTTTTCTTCTCAAGCACTATAAAATAGAGTACAAGAACTCCCATATCGGACCAACGGTTCACCTGTATCAGAGTGAAGAAGTTATCCACGTCCGGTATAGACCACACTTGTTTGGAGCTAACCGAAAGCTAGCACAGCCCGCACCAGTCAGCACGGCCATTTCATGGAGCCTTAGCCTGGCCCATAGGACCTGCCACGGCCGTGCCAAAATATGGCACGATGTTCCATTTTACACATCCCTTACCGTTTCAAACACAAATGCCAAGACCATCGTACGGGGTTTGAAAAATAACGCGAGGCGTGTCGATGTACTGAGAAATACAAAGTTTCATCTGGCTGAGCATGCAAAATGATGCATGGAACAGATCAAAAAAGAGAAAATGAAGACCTGGCCCAGGCTACGGGATGCATCCAGCTCGTCCGGTATGGCTCGTGCCAGGATCGCCTCCCCCCCCCGCGCTACCACGAGCCCTGGCGAATGCTATGGTTTTTGCCACTTTTTGGTTTAGTTTTTTGGCCCAATTATGTACTACTATACATAT
>JAULKK010285424.1:0-24119 GCA_032355705.1 Rubia peregrina
CGGGTTTGACCAAAAACCTAGCAAATAATTAACCCACAATCATCAACTAGTTGATCATCCTAGTCTAAATCATGCATCAACTTCAGAAGAAACACAAGATATACTTGAAAATCAAAGCACAAAATAGGATAAATCAATTCCCACGAATTCATACTAGAAGTGCTTACCAATTGCTCCCAAGAGTATTTTAGCTTAGATTAGCTAAACCCATAACAAAAGCATAAGAATCCATGAAAAATAAAAGATAAATGATGAAAATATGAAGAACAAAATGTAAATCTAGGGTTTTTAAGGAAGAAATTTGGTTGAGAGAAAAAGTGTGGAAGAAGGAGTTGAAAAGGCCTTTTATAGCCCAAGCCCGTTTCTGAAGCTGTGGGCCACCCCCGGCCCGTAATTAGCACACTGCTCACTTCTAGAATGCTGGGCACCGGGCATGCGCATGGTTAAGGCTCCATGTGCACGGTTTATGCCCTGGCCGCGCACGTCTTCAACAGGCCGGTCGGCCGGCCGGTCTTTCGTCGATACGGATGAACCGTTGATCCATTTCGAGAGGTTCTTGTAGTCGATTTTATAGTGCTCGAGAAGATGAATCCAATGGTTCCAACCTCAGATTCTGGTTCTTCTCTGATAATTTCCATAACTCTGGTTTGAGCTTACAGATCAAAATTCATCCGCTTCTTTGTCTTCCTTCTTCTACCCTTTTATCTTCTACCACATTTTTACTCGTGGCCTTCAATCTTATACCATCCTTGCGTATGGCCTTCACTAAAATACTCCGAAGTGCTTACGATCAATCTACAAATTAAGCTTACAAAAAGGATCTACATGCTCGTAAGGACCAAAAATCCATTAGACTAAAATTAGTTTGCAAAATGAAGGATTTAGATACAAAAACAAAAAAAATAGTTATCTAAACCCCTTATTATGTAAACCTACATTAATCTAGAAATATTCCACAAAACGATAACAAAAGAGATGTGAAATGCTTCGGAAAATACATGCATTTGACGTCTCATCAAGAAGCATAATGGAATTATGGAAAATCCTTATATTTATGGAATTAGATTTATGGAATATTATGGGATATTTGAGATAAGGAAAATTCCTTTATTTATGGAATTTGGATATGCTTCAAAAGCATATAAGGAATAGGAATATTATGGAGATAATTATGGAGCTATTTTGATGTGCCAATGGACTATGAATAGAGGACATTATACAGATGCAAGACAGAAGTTTTTAATTGAGAAAATCTACACATCAGATTTCTATCTTTCGAGAGCCACATTTATATGTTCCAACCTACACAAACTGTTGTTCAAAGTTCAAAATCGTATGTTTTAATTCCTGGGGAGGAGATGATCCAGCGTCGATGAGTTTTGAGGTCAAAGAGAGTCTGATCAAGGAGGATCGGTAGCAAGGGGAGCTTGCAAAATCCACACGTTGTAATTAATAGATAAGTATAGTTGTATGGTGTACTTTTTACTATATCTATATCTCTGATTAGTGTCTTTATTCTGAACTGGGCCAGACCCCGCAGATGAAGGTGAATTTCACCGAACTGCGTAACCAAGTTGTGTGTCTCGTGAATTATTTACCTTACATACTTAGTTATGTTAGACTATGTTGGAACATATGATTACTAGTTAAGCTAATACGGTAAAACCAAATTTCAAGGCCTTGAATGGAACTGTCCTGGAGTCTTTTGTCTACCCTGCAGTCTTACTTACTGATGCCTATAATGCCTTGAGTAACCAGCCTTCAGGATAATAAAGATACTAAGAATTTTTTTGGCAACGACTGATCTGTATATAAAAGCATGGGTTAACCAATGTATCTAACGCATTTACTATTATATTTTGGATGGTTGATTGCTAGGTTTAGTTAGATTTAAATTACGAGGGATTTAGATAGGCACTATTGGTTTTCTTGTTTAAATTCTTAGTTTTACAGACTTATTCAGACCTAACGGAAACTATGTCCATACGAGCGTCTACATTTTGTTTTGTGAACTTATTTGTCTATTACTCGTAAGCACTTCGGTGTAGATTGTAAAAGGCCATCCGTAAGAATGGTAGTAGATAGCAGAAGGTCATTCGTAAGGATGGTAGTAGACAGAAGGTCACGAGTCAAAACATGGTAGTAAGATGGAATCGGGCCATGGGGAGAAAGGAGTCGAACCTCAAACAAGATGAAGATTGGCACGACTGTGTTGTACTACATGGTCGGTGCAAGCCAAATGGATGGTGCTGAAGTCTTGGCATTGGCCGTAGTGAATTGCAAAACTTATATTGTTCAAAGGGCTCGTGTGATTAAGTATGCAGCACGGTCCCTGCCATATTGAATGGCCCATGCCCCTTGAACATGTCCTATGATTATTTGCACAACTTTTCCATCAATTTCTAAAAAATCGACTCCCAGCCGGCGGATCGCAAGGTATTGTACGGGTCGTGCTTCTCAAAAGATGGAAACGAGCTTCAAGTCGATGGCCTGCAAGGAAATGCATGGGCTGAGCGATCAAACGACCAAAAGGATGATCTCAGCCGGTGGCCCGCAAGGATACACATGGGTCACACACTCGGAAGACCGAAGAAGCATGCTCAGCTGGCGGTCTGTGCCTTATTGCACGGACCGTGCCACAAGGGTCGTGTCTTATAGCAAAGCCCGTGCTGGCAGCCAACTAGGGGTTTCTTTCTCTTGTTGGGCCTATTCAAAGCATAATTCCTATCCACTATGTAAATGGATCTATGTCTAATAGGGTTTAAGTTTTGCATTTGTAATTTTAATCCTCTTAGGTTTTCCTAAGAATAGATAGAGAGAGAAAGGGGCTAACTCTTCTCTCTTAGTTTAATCTTCTTAGTTTTGCCCGAGGACATTGTATCCAATGGAAAATTTGGTTCTAATGCTTAGGGAGTAGTTCATTAGCTTGGAGATTTAAATTTGTATTGATCAATTGGAAATTATTTTGTGAGATTCAAAATCATCCTATCTTTTGTGTCTATGAATATCTTGTTCATTTGTTCTTTACATTCTTGCTAAATGAATGTTTGATATTCGTAGATTTGCATACACCGTAGACTAACTTTCAGGGATGGCGCTTGGCTAAACTACCCCCTTGGGAGTGTTCGCTGGGGGTAATAGAGGGATATGCAAGTCCTCAGGTGCATAGGTGTATGTGTGTACGCCTTGAGCACCATTCTAATGACCGTACGCTATTCTAACTAAAAAAATGGTAGCCCGATAGGATATGGTAAGATAGTTTGTAGCAACTAGGGTTGTTGTAATTCGACCTTTGTCATTTAAATCCTAGAGTCATCATGAGATGAATATCCCTTTCTCTCTATGGGTCTGGGGAGAAGCATTCATAATGGAGGTCTGGGATGTAATTGTTTACGGGAAAGAGGAGTGTATGCCGGTCAAGCTGCTTGATGCACTTTCCTAATTACAGAGGTGTTGTCGATAGAATAATACGTGGGCACTCTTTGCATGACAAACAAAGGGAAGTGTTACTATCGACCACTAAATGTGACATAGACATTCGGATAGGTTTATTCGATAGGATCTATGATCAAAGTATGTTATCGTTCATGTGATGCAAATATCTCCAAGTGTTAAACTAATATAGTTTAATCTTTTTGCTTTTGCATGTTTAGTAGTTGTTTGGCACCCCCACCCCTCCCCAAAACCTTATTTGTGCGTGTCAGATTGATGACCCGATTGTGAGCTTTGCTTAATTAACTTTTAAATTCCTCGTATCTTTGTGGATGACCCAGGAATTTCCACCATCTACCCTTTGGTAGTTTCGTAGTGAGTACGGGAGCAAGAAAACAAATATTTATATTTGATTTTATCAAGGGCTCCGTGGGTTAGTTTTATATCTCCCATAAAAGGTGTCACTTTACTAGCGACCACTCGGAATGGGGATCAACAACCCCCTTATTTTTCTCGTCCATGGCTTTCCTGTTTGATGGGTGTCATCTCCAAGGCGAGCAAACTCTCAATTAGGTCTTAATGTGCTTGGAATTTTCATAATGTTTCATTTGTATTCTAAAATTTATTACTCCATCTGGTTCACTAACATTGTCTCACTTGTTTTTGACACATGGATTTAGGAAAGTAGAATTAGTGGTTGAGAGAATACATTGAAAAAGTAAAAAGTAAATTTTGTGGATGAAAACAACCTATAAATTTTTCCAAAAATGGAAATGATCCAATATTAAAAAACCATCCCAAAAGGGAAAGTGTGCCAATATTAAAAAACCGGAGTCATTCGGTCTGAATTCTACATGAAGAACATAAGCCAGATGACGGACGGAGTATGAGTTTATTTACGAGTCGATCTTTATTTATGTTGTTGCTTGAGATGGAAGACGGTGACGAGATTAATACGATGTTGCACCAGACTGGAGGTTCTTCCTCTTAAATATGATCCTGAATATTTATCTTTATCTACCGAGTATTTAATACTCCCTCTGATTTCTTAACAATGGCTTCATTTTTTCCAAAAAAAATTCAATGCATGTTTGACCACTGATAATTTTAATTTCATACAATAACGGACTATAAAATTTTACTTTTAATAAACTACACATATTACGGAGAATCCAAAGACACCTCACATGACGTCGGTTATTGTGTAACTACAAAAAACTATTGTGACACGTTTTTGGAGCATCCGATACACATAAAAATGTCGCTAAAATTATTAGTGATGCAATACGCAATGCCACTATTCAGCGTGTCACTGAAACTTTGTGATGCGTTGAAGTATCGTTACATTTTTTGTGACGCTTTAAGATGCAGTTCAATTAAGAAGTGTCACTAAATTTGTGACATGAAGTGATGTCGTGATTCAATTTTGTCATGTATCACAAATATTTTAGTGACACCTTCAAGTGGAGCAAATATTATGACATTTCTTTACCTGTCACAAAATATGCGTCACTACTGGACTTTTTTTTGTAGTGTATGTAATTAAAATTATTGATGGTCAAATATGCCTTAAAAAATTTTGCAATCAAATGGTGCCAATTTTAGAAAACCGGAGGGAGTATGAGATTTGTGTATATGTAGCTATATCTGCTGTCTAGATGGTGACGTCAGTATTATGAGTTGTGTTTTGTGACTTAGTACGATGATGCTGATAACCCGTGCGATTTCAGTTGGTCAGTTCTCGTGTTGGTGATGTGATAAGATTATCGTTATGCTGCCTTATGTTGTCTCTGCTTTGCTTGGTCTGAGTTTTTGGCGTTTTCTTAGCGGCATGTATATGTTTTACTTTGGTTATGGGACTTCTTAAGGTTTACTAGGTAAACCCCCCTCCCTCCCTCCCGCCCGCCCTCCCACTCACCATACGCCTCGTTTGTTTGTTGATAATATCTTCTGATTACGATTCCCCTGCAGTATAGTGGCGGCATAATAGAATAGTTGAGTCAAAATTCTTAGTAATGTTAGGATAAGTAACATTGTAGATTAGATATGATCGAGATTTGATTATAATTTCATTGAGATATATGTAGATACATTGTATATCTAGGGCTAGTAGTATTTATATCTATTCTACCTAATGCAAAACTCTTCTCATGGAGAGTTACCTTATTCACATGGTATCAAAACCTGCGTTCTGATCCTCCACGCAGCCTGCATTTTTTTTCATTCAACGGCCTCTTCTCCAGCCGTCCCTTTCTATTCTTCTTCCACAAGCAACGACCTTTTCTCCTTGCTTTCACCATGGCCGAAAATTCCAAGCTTCCATACACTACCCTCCTTCATATGTTCACCATCAAATTAACTCCCACAAATTACCTCCCATGAAAATGATAAGCATTCCACATTCTTAAACTCCAAGGCTTGTACAGGGTTTCTTGATGGCACAAAACCGTGCCCGGTTCACTTCATCATCGTCTTATGCCTCCATTGGTGGTGGTTCTCCTGGTGGTACGAAGTCGGACTCAAAGGCTGAGTATGAGCATGTTTTGGCTTAACGTGTAGCATGGATTACCGAGGATTAAAGGGTGTGTAGTTTGTTGTTTTCATCATTAACTCAAGAGGTTTTGGCGGAGCTTGATAATCGCGCCACTTCTAAGGAAATGTGGGAAAACATCACGTTCCAATGTTTTTGCTGTCCGAAAACATGGTACAGTTCATGAATTGCACCTTCAGTTTAAGAGTATTTTATCAACTTTCTGCTCTTGGTTCACTTACCTCGAATGATGATCAACTCTTATGGTTTTTTTACTGCTCTCGGACCTGATTATAAAGAATTTTTTGATCCCTTAATCATTGTATCCCCTACTCCTTTGTATGCCGATATTGTTATTCGTGCAAAGACCACAAAGTTTGTTTGAGCAACTTACAGGGACAATCATTTTACGGGAGCTCTGCAGCCAATCCCGTCATTTTCCCAACATCAGAATCTACCTCTAGCAGCCATGCGTGGCCCCACGCACCAACAAGAGCAGCGCGTGATGGTGGCGCATCTGCCTCACACGCCGAGTGTTCTGGACGTTTTGATAGTCGCAGTCGTGCTAGATTTTCTGGATACTCCTCTGGTCGTGATCGTGGCCTTCAAAGTCAATGGTGTCGTAAAATGGGTCATAATGCAGTGCACTGTTATTGCCTGGTTCAGCGCCCTTCTGAAACTTCTCATCTTGCTCAGCAGTTTCAATCATCTCTTCGGCTCGAGCCGGCAGCTGTCACCTCAGATTGGCATCTTGACTTCGGAACTACCTCCGATGTGATCTCTTCTGCTTCCAACCTTGAAATTATCACACCCTATACTTGTAATTCTTATGTTTCTGTTGGAAATGGCAATACTATCCCTATATCTATTGTTGGTGATTCTCATCTTAAAAGTTCCTTACGCATGTCTGATGATTTTCTTATTCCTTATATAACCAAAAATTTATTGTCGATTAGTAAGTTGACCAGGGATCCTGGTGTGTTGATTACATTTGATGATCGTGCTTTTTTGATTCAGCACAAAATCAGCAATGCAGTCATGGGCAGAGGCCACGTGGAGGATGGTTTATACGTGTTGGATCGAATTGAAGAGGTGCTACTTTCCTTTATTAAGAAAAATAAAAATCCGGCTTCATTTGAGTTGTGGCATACCCGTTTGGGACATGTGTCCCCTAGCATTATTTCTTTGTTAATGAAAAATGATGAACTCTTTGTTTCTTCTTTGTTCTCAAAACCTAATGCATGTGCCTCATGTGTTATGGCGAAAGGTCATAAACTGTCTTTTGTTGAGAACTCTAAAAGAGCTAAGTATGTTTTGGATTTGATTCATTGTGGATTGTGAGGCCTGTCTTCTATTTTGTCTGGACATGGTTTTGCTTACTATGCTCTATTTGTGGATGATTATTCGGGATTTACTTGGCTTTATCCACTTAGGCGTAAATCTGATTTTTTTGACATTTATTTGAAATTTGAGGCGCTTGTGGAAAATCAAGTTTTGTCTCGAGTCAAAGATTTTTAGAGTGATGGTGCTACTGAATTTCTAAATAGTCATCTTTGGACACATTTTGACACTAAGGGGATCCACGATCAGGTTTCATGTCCTTATACACATTAACAAAATTGTGTGATGAGCGGAAACATCGCCATGCTATTGAAATGGGCCTCACCATGCCTTTTCATTTACATATGCCATTATGTTTTTGGGATGATGCTTTTACGATGACTATTTATATAATAAACCGTCTTCCTACACTTTTTCTTGATGGAGCTTCACCCTACCGAGTTATGTTCAACCAAGCTCATATATACTCTAACTTCCATCCTTTTGGATGTAGAGTTTACCCCTTTGATCATCCTTATGATGAGCACAAGCTTTCCCCTCGAAGTATTCCATGTGTATTTGTTGGCTATAGCTCGCAATACAAATATTTTTGCTGCCTTGACCCCACTTCTGGTCGTGTATATATCACTCGACATGCACGGTTTCATGAAACCTCCTATCCTCATGCCACTTTGGGTTCGAGCTCTGCCGCATTTTCTTCTTTGGATGTATCATCTCTTATTGATCTGGTCATTTATGATTCAGATCTTGCGCCACATTCCCCCCTTCTTTAGAACCATATTCCTTATGCCTACGTGATACTTCTGTTGAGGCGGTTCACACTCTTATGGCTCCAGTCACGACTTTTGTTTCTCCTCCGGTGCACTCTAGATCTTCTTCTGATGCCTCTTCTGTTGACTCCAATTGCCTGCCACCTTCTCGAACTCATTCCATTGCCACTCAAGAATGCCTTTCTAAATGGTGTTCTGGATGCATCAGTGTATAAGGAGCAACTCGCGGGTTTCAAGGACCCTAATTGTCCTGACCTTGTCTGTCGTCTGCGGAAAGCTATCAATGGACTTACGCATGCTCCGATGGACTGGTTTGAACAGTTTAGTTCATTTCTTCCACAACTTGGTTTCATTAGCAGTTCCTTTTATACCTCTCTAATTATTATTTTTCTCGAGGCACTTTTCTTCTCTATCTGCTGGTCTATGTCGATGATATCATCCTCACTGGCAATGGCTCTACCACCATCCGTCAGTTCATCTCTCGCACTCATCAGGAGTTTTCTATAAAGGATCTCAGTTACTTTCCCGGTCTCGAGGTCACTCCCACTAATTCTGGCCTCTTTTTGGGTTAAGAAAATATCCTAGGGATATCCTTCGTCGAGCTAGAATTTCTGATGTTATGTTAGTCTCCACTCTGTTTGTCCCAGCTTCTCATCTCCTTAGTGGTTAGGGAGAGACTTTCGGAAATCCCACTCTATACCGTTCTTTAGTCACTTCCTTGCAGTATCTCACTATCACTCGGCCAAATTTGAATTTTGCTGTGAATTCTGTTAGCCACTTTCTTCAAGATCCTAGTAGTGATCACTTTGCGGCTGTCACACGGATTCTTCGATATGTCAGTGGAACCATTCACTTTGGATTGTCCTTTCATTCCTTTTCTCCATAGATATGTTAGAATACTCTGATGCTAATTGGGATCGATGTTTGGAGACTCGGCGCCCAACTTATGGCTATGTAGTTTTCCTTGGGGGCAATCTCATCTCTTGGAATGCCAAGAAACAGCCTATTGTATCTCACTCCAGTTCAGATTCTAAATATTGTGCATTGGCCAACACTACGGTGGAAGTTGTTTGGATCTCTCATTTGTTCCAAGATCTACATTTCTCGCTTTCTGAGTTGCTATGTGACAATAACAACACTATTTTTCAAGCTCAGAATCCTTTCACTTACAGGTGCGCGAAGAATATTGATATCGACTACCATTTTGTTTGTGAATGAATTGCCTCTGGGAAGCTACATGTGCCTGCATCTCTTCGGGTTGCATACATTTTTACCAAAGGTCTCTCCCGCTCTCTTTTTGAGTTTTTCAAATCCAAGCTCTGCATCTCGGCTAACCCGACGCTTCGCTTGAGGGGGGTGTTGGGATAAGTAATGTTGTAGATTAGATATGATTAAAATTTGATTATGATTTAATTGAGATATGTCTAGATACATTGTGTGTCTAGGGCTTGTACTCTTTATATCTATTCTACCTAATACAAAACTCTTCTCATGAGGAGTTACCTTATTTAAAAGTAATATCCTTCACTATATTATATCAGGAAAATTTAGACTTTTTCATGAATAAATTGATTAAAAGTAATTCAATTGTTGGACAGAAATATTGAACATGAAAAAAAGTTAACATTTTTTGTAGCTTTAAAAAGAAATAATAAGTTCCACTCAAGGTGGGTGGAGTAGTTTAAGCATCCCCAAACCTGAAATTAGAGTTTCCAAAATTATGATGATGGTTCAAGATATACTTGAACATTTAACGGCAATTTTTTTTCTAAATGGTAGATTTATACATATATTTGTAACATTTTTAAATCGTGTTTCCCTAAAACTATCTCCACCCCTTGTGTTAATAGTTTTGAAGACGGGCCATTTAAAAAGTGTTACAAATGAGAGTTGATCAAGCTAGATACCCAGGTGGTATGAGTATGAAATAATTTTTGATAGATTTCCTTTTGGTTCCGCTCTTTTTTTTCTTTCCCTGTAAACACTTGGTCAAAATGGTAATGTATGTCCTGAGCTTTTGAGCAGAAAACGATGATCACAGTGGTGTTCCGAGCTTCAACGAACTCTGGAAAGATTAGGTATTGTGTGCGCATTCTCTTCTATTTGGTGTGGGGCTGGGATAATCCCTCAACAAAACCTGCAAAAAGCAATGAGAAGAAATTGAGTAGCATGTGAATCAGGAATTCACTCGAAGTACAGGAGTTCCTCATTGATCAAATTTTATGAGGCCAATTGTTGTAGGATCTAAAAGTTCCCATGATAGGTGTTTGCTGTTATTTGAGTCTAGAGTTATTCTAGAGAGATGGTCTGCAACCAAGTTGGCTTGTCCCCATGTATGTGACAGTGAAATTTGTTCAGTTTGGCTACAGATGGAGTGAATAAGATTAAAAAGAGACTAGGGGGCTTTCATAGGTGACTTAATGTATTCTATAGCCATTTTGCAATCCAATTACAAGATGAATGAGTGGATGTGTAAGTTCGTGGAAAATTTTAGTCCATGGTATATTGCAAGTAATTCCGCAAGGAGACTAGATGAATCTCTAGAAGTTTTAATGGAATCACTAATCAAGGTTCCATTATGGTCCCTGGTAATAGCACCAAGTCCAGCTTTTTTGTGTGGATTACACCATGAGGCAGCAGCATTCATTTTGAGACATGTTATTGGTTTAGACCAAGTAACTATACATATTTTTGGTTTGGGTGCTGGTCTAGGCTTAGGGATTAAACCTAAGGAGAACCAGTGCAAGTCATCCGAGTTAGAGTTGTAAATTGGCTTATCAGAAAAGGTAAGGAAAATATCTTGTTTGATTGACTGAATCATGACATTCGTCTGAGGATTCAGTTTATTAAACAGAAATTTATTCTTCGCCCTCCATAAATACTAGCACACATAGGATATGATCATTCTAATAAGATTAGTGTGTGTATTTGAAACCCCCGATGAGGACCCAAAGAAAGATAATCTGTCCCAGATAGATAGAAAGTGAGGGCAATTTCGATTAATTAAGTTTTGAAAATAAGTTCGTAAATCTGTTGCCATTTTGTAGTCATTAAAGAAGTGGGAGATTAAGTCACAGTTCACACACCAAGGCATTTTGAAGCAATAGATATATTATAGAAAATAATGATATCATCAAATGGAAAATAGCATTTGAGAGCTTTCACACAAAGACGGAGATTCTTTTTTCTATATTTTAGGTTGACTTGTTCTTTTTTCATCTATTGCTTTATAGCCAGATTTGAGGGTAAAGATTCCATTTTTTAGGGAGTCCGGATCAGTATTTCCTCTTTTGGTGATTAATCCATTCCACCGGAAAATAATTAAGTATGTTAGAAGGAAAAAATGTAGTTCAAGAATTAGAATATTTTTCTGATCAATGAAATCAGCAATGGATCGTGATGTGTCCATATTGAGGTTACAATTAGCACAAAGGTCCTGTAATGTTCTAAAGCAAGTCTAATTTGAGGTATAGGCATTGGCTCTACTAGAGCCATGAATGACTTTGGAATTTTCCTCTGCAATAGGGTTCACTTCCACTATAATCGTCCAATTAAGTGAGTTTCTTGTAGACTGTAGAATAGTCCAGAGGAATTGGGACTAAAGAGTTTTACCCAGTTGACATTTCCACTATAATTTTATAGAGTAGGCTTGGATTGATTTGGAAGAGTCCCTAAAGCCTAGGCCATTCTCTAATTTAGGAAAACATAGCTTATCCCATCTTTTCCTAAATCTTTTGCCTCTGGATCCATTTTTTCGCTTGAAACATATATTGAGCTGTCTCATTAGTGTTTTGAGAACCTAATCAGGTTGCTTAAATACTGACCATAAATGTTGGGGATTTGATAACATGACATATTGAATGAAGATCATTTTTCCAGCCATGCTAATCCATTTATTCTTCCCTTTTCAACTGTTTATCATACATTTCAAATAGAGGCCTAAAATAAGATGTTTTGATTCTACCTGTGAAAATAGAGAATCCTAAATAAGTGAAAGGAAAATTACCTTGGATTATCCCTAGCTTAGATCTGACCAAATGAATGTATGCAGGATTAGCATTATTACCAATGTAGAAGTTACTCTTCTCATAATTAATTTTCTGCCCAGAGATAACTTTAAAAAAAAGAGACATTAAGTATAATAACAGTTAGTCTGTAAGAAGATAACTGTATCATCAACATATGTTAGATAGGAAACTGGATTAGCACCTTTAATAAATTTAAAATGTGTTAGTTTTCCATTAGAAAAAAATGAACTTAAGGTTTCTAGTAAAAGCTTATAAGAAGATGTTAAATAAGCAATGATCTAGGGGATCCCCTGCTTAATTTCTCTAGGGGCTTAAAAAATCAACTGGTTTGCCATTTATAAGAATGGAGAAATATGCAGATGATAGGTTGTTTAAAATAATTATAATGAAATCAGTTGGAAACCAATTTTTTGGAGGACAAAGGCCAGAAATTTTTAATTAACTCTCTCAAAAGCATTGGCTAGGTCTAAATTAATTATGCAATTAGGATTGGTTTGTTTTGTGTGAAGAAATCTGGTCATCTCCTAGAGATATATGACATTATCAGCTATCTCTCTTTCTTTCATAAAAGCATATTGGTTTTCAGAAATAATACTAGGAATTAAAGAGAGAAATATTTCATTAATAAGTTTAGAGAAAATTTCACTAATGAAGTTAGACAAGCTAATTGTTCTGTAATCAGCAAAAGAAATAGGTATATCCTTTTTGGGGATCAATACAATATAAGTACTAGAGATACTAGGAGGTATCTTCTTACCTTTCATGAATTTAATCATAGCCTCCAGAATATTCGAGCCAATTATGTTCCATTTGTCTCTAAAGAAAGAAGGTGTGAATCCATCTGGGCCAGGGGATCCGTTGAGGTTCGGGGAGAAAATTACTGACTTGATTTTCTTTAGGTCAGGTTTTTTATGTAACATGAGGTTACCGGCCTCAGTTATACAACTTTAAATCTAACTAAGGAAGTGGTATTTCAAGGTGTGAAAAAAGGAATACAAATCATCAGATAATAAATTGGAAAAGAAACTGACCGCTTCAATTTCAATTTCCAGTGAAACATCTAACCAAATGCCCTTAGAAGAATTAATCTGTGTAATGCATTGTTTGTATCTGCTTTCTTTAACTGATGCATAAAAATACTTGGTAGTTTCGTCACCAATTTTTAGCCATTTAATGTTGGCCTTTTGTTTCCAGAAGAGCTTTTCTTCATGGAGAGCCTTAGTGAGTAGGGATTTTCTCCTTTTTAATTCAATGAGGTCAGAGGTAGAGTTAGTATTCTCATAGTTCAATTCCTGAGTAAGCATATCTTCTTATCCTTTTTTTAATACTACCACTATGTCTCAAAAAAATTGCTATTCCAGGTTTTGAGTGCAATTTTCAACCTTTTGAGCTTTAGGAATAGTCCTATCATGCCAGATTCCTTCAGTGGCTTCTCCCAGACCGTTATGATGATGTTACTTAGATTTTGTCTAATTAACCCTACATTAAGAAATCTCAAAGGTGTTGAAAAAGTTTTTATGTTACTTCCAATAGTAAATAACAAAGGAATGTGTTCAGAAGTGTGTTTGTTCAAAGTGTCGATAGAGCTGTTAGGAAAATTCGAGCACCATTTATCACAAAAAAAATCTCTATCCAGTTTTTCCAGTGTAGGCCTTTTCTAAAATTAGACCAAGTAAAAGTGTTGCCTAGTGTTAAGATTTCTTTCAACTGGTTTCTGTTTATGAAGTTAGAGAAATGTCTAATATTATTCCTATTGGGTGAGTTAGGTCCTTTATATTCAGAGACAGATGTTATTGCATTAAAATCACCAATAAATATATTACATACATTCTTATCAGGTATCAAGTCATTCCATAAATATTCCTAGTAGCAGTCGAAGTAGATGCATGTAAGCAAACAAAAATTATTATTTTTTAAAGAATAAATGAAAATCTTGGTATGAATAAACTAGGATGCTTCTTTTACAATATCAATATTAAAGTCCGAGTTCCAGAATAGCCAAATGTTACTTATTTGGGAGCAGTGGCAGTATTGAAAGTTCAGTTTTAATCATGTATGTATCACCCTAATTGGCATCATGTTTGGGTTCAATGATACAGAGGACAGATATGCCATGAATTTTAATTGGCTTCTTTAATCTATCCAACGAAGTATCAATTCCTCTTGGATTCCAAACTAGCCACTTAACAGTATTGGTCTAATTAGACATTAAAACTGGAAGAATAACTTTTTGTGTATCATCTTAGGTTCATTGCATTCACTTTGTTAAAGAGGGTTCCTTTCCTAGACTTCTTAAGTTTAGCAAAAGTAGGCCCGCTTACCTTGTTAGAACTAATCAGGACCTGTAGTAGCTTTTCAGTCTCTTGATCAGAGATAAGATCAGTATCTAAGTCACTTAATAATGCAAATATTTTCTCAACAGTGGGACCGCTCCTCAAAGAGAGGTTGTGAGAACTGTTAGTATCAATTCCATCCGAGAGGGTATGAGGCATACCTGTTAAGTTATCTTTAGATTGTTGACTATAATGAGTCCTGTCAGCCTTCTGTAGATTCACTATAGATTTATCAAGTACATCAGATTTAACATTTGGATCAGAGATGATAATATCTTGAGGGATAGTATCAGTTATGATAGATTTTCATTTGTAGCCTTAACTGGGGGGTCATCTAAAAGGTTAATAGGTAGGTTGGGGGGTTGTCTACAATAGGAAAAATTGTCTAGTTTCCTGAATTGGGGCTAGGTTGAGCATTATTTGGGTTGATTACATCATAAGGAGCTGGGAGATTGTAATCATGAACAATTAACATCCTGTAGTTTCTAAGAAATAGAGACACCAGGTGAGGATTTATTTTTGTTTTGTTTTGCAGGTATCCATGAGGTGGTGGGTGGATTGGTCTTATTGATTGGCATAAGTGTGGGTTTGAACAGATTGTTGGGGTGTAGGATTCTACATTTTGAAAGTGCATGGCCAATCTTCTTGCAGTGACTACAGTATGAAGGAAGCTTATCAAATTATAGATTATATTTTTCATTATCTGGAACCGAACCAAGCCTAATGGTTGAGGGAATAGGAGATTGGAGGTCCATTTTTATAAATATTTTGAGAGCTCGAGGCCTGGTTAGTTTTTTAGTGGTAGGTCCATTTTCATGAAAATTCCTATCTGATTACCAATAGCCTCAATAGACCCTGTATTGTAATAGTATAGAGAGACATTCCTAATGGTAACCCAGAATGGAGTAATATAGGACTTAAAGTCTGGGGTCCATCTCTTAATTCTCAGAATATTACCATTTAAAGACCAAACACCCTTAATTCAATATCTCTGAAAATTCTCAATATTTTTTAATCTGATAAGGATGTTTTTAAAGTCAAGAGCACCAACCTGGACTTACATGTGAAGCCGATTGTCGGAAATCAGCTTCAATCTTCTCCATAGTTGGTCTACCTTAGGGGAAATTTCTGATTAGAGCATTCCTGTATGGACTAGCCAACTTATGAATCTGTTCAGCTGAATAAAGGCAGGAGAGTTCCCGTTTGTGTTGGTAATCTTAGTTAAGTTAGGAAATCGATGGTCAAGAGGTAGCAATTTGGGGAGGGGTGGGGGGGGGGGGTAGCAACTGTTTGAGCAAAACGTCGGATATGGGTGGCGGTTGTCGTGTTTTGTGTGGTAGCGTCCATATCGGCGTAGCGGTGGGTGACGCCAAGTATGGCGGTAGATTGTAGTTAGTTGGAGTTGTAGTTAGAAAGTAGCCATTATTGTTCAGGTTGCAGTCTCAAAAGTTAGAGAGAAGGAGAAATGATTAAAGATGGAGAGAAGGTATTTCCATTTTGTATGAGGGAAGGAGAGGGAAGGAGGGAATAGAAAGAAGGAGGACAGATTATACATAGAGGAGAGATTAAAGATTTTTTGTAGCTTCATATATTCAAGATCTCATGATATTCTTGGAATTATTATAGGGAATAATTAGCCTACCCTTACATTCCTATGACTTCCTAACATTTATTTTGTTACTTAACGTTTATTTAATTTATGTGCATAAATTTTTATTTCTCCCATAGTGTCTTCTGAAAACACAAATCAATGACACCAAGTAAAAGGTTTTAATGATCTAGTCTACTATGGCGCCTTGAAGCTTTCTTCGTATCCTCATTAAAAAAAAAATTGTTCGTCTAGATATCTTCATCTCTTAATAGCCTGAAGTAAATTTTTACACAAACTTGTTGACAGATTGTAGTCATCATAACTTTGTTCTTGAAGCTTACTGTGATCTTTATGGACATCAGTTTTTCAGTTACAAGCATCGTTGAAGGTTATATGACAGATACAGAGACCATTCTTGTTATTTTTCATTGTGTTTCTCGTGAATCATTGACGTCTTTTATTATACTATTGCTTGAATTGTTGTGGCATCCAGTTTGCATAATAGTATGTGTGTACTGTTATCCACATATGAATAACAGATTTTCTTGACCCTCTTTGGATTAGTAAATACTTTCTTACATGCATTAAATCTCAATAAGCAATGTGCTTCTTTGAATAGTTATCTACCTAACCGTAAAACACATGTATGTAAAGTTCTAACTGAAGGAAATATAGAAATATATTCCTACATAGGAGGATGTTGATCTTTTAAGCTCTTGTTGACATTATGGCATTTATGACAGTCTTAACCTTTGTCTTAGATTTTAATCCATTTATGATTTGTGCATTCTTTATATGCTCTTGCTCTTTTAATTTTTCTTGTCGTACTTTTTCTGCCTCAGCTTGCTTTCACGAGATCAACAGAAATTGGAAAGATGGTTCTTGAATTGTCTGCTAAAAGCAACCTCGAGCTGGTGACTTGGGAACTCAGATGAAAATCCCTCTTCATCCTCTGTAAGGATGCTGATACAGACAACGCATAAAACTAGAGCTGAATAATGATTTCCAACACCGGTTATTATGACCGATTCCAACAGTACTATAGAAGTGCTAGTCCTCCATAAATAGCACCGGTAGCAAGCAATCACTACCTATAGATAGGGAGTAGCACAAGTTTAATTTTACCGCTGCTGGTATTAAAATGATAACCATTTCCCTGTTGTTTGAGCATCAGTTGTAGTTAGCACCAGTTATTATCAGAAATTCTAGTGCTGGGGTTTAGAAGGATCTCTATATTCCATCACCGGCATGAAACGAATTTCCGGTGCTTGTTTTGAGTAGGATATAAAATTTCCAGCATCGGTATATAATATGAAAAATTGGTACTGATTTTGTTTTTATTTGCAATGCCCTAGTTTAATTTTGCCTGGCCCATCCAGATCGAATCCTGTGGAAATATCACAATAGCAAGATGTAATCTAAAAACAAGATTAATGCTAAAAAAAAGAAGGAATGGATGAATTAAAAAGCAAACATGTCCAAAAAAACATAAACCATCCACTAGCAAATTTCAGAAAACATGTAATAATTTCTACGAATTCCATTTTCTATACTTCATTAAACTGCTTGAGGTCTCTAGAAGTCTTCCAAACTTTGGAATAAACGTCCACCCAAGCCTGACACCATTTGTCAGTTACAACTGCTATCTCCTTGTGTTCCTTTTCGCATTGGAAATATCAGTTGCATAAAAAACAACTCGTTGATTAATTATGTGAAAGAAGTTATTATGTAATAAGAAGAAATGTTAAATTTGTAATATGTCGACCAACTTCTAGAATATCTGTAGAAGTAATGTTGAGTGATGAGACGTGATTTTTATGTTTTCTTAGTTTGATTAACATCCCTTTGTAGCTTATTTTGTTGGTGGTTGGTTAGATTATCAAATATTTTACAAAATAGGGTTTAGAATCACCTTGTGTTATTTTCCTTCATTTCCCTAGTTTGTAAGCTTGTGGTGTCTAACTTGTTCTACCTTTATGATTTGGTCGATTCATCTATATTTTGTGAGCTTATTTGGAGACTATCATGAAGAAGTTGATTCGCATTGATGGTAGAAGATTGAAGAAGGTCATTCACAAGAATTGTAGAAGAAGGAAGGCCACTTACAAAGCGGTTGAAGATAAAGTGAAGAATGAGAGCAAAGTAGAGGGTGAAGAATGATCTACGTTTTGAAGTAGATTTCTAACAATGATCCGAGAATAATTGGTGATCCGAGAATAATTGGTGTTCGTGGATAGCATCATTGGATTTGTCTTCGCGAGTACTATAAACAAGACTACAAAACACCCAAAATGGATAAACAATTCACCCGGAGGAAGAAAAACAAAACTGGACTGATTTGTGTCAAGACTCATGAGATTATGTCGCGACTCGCAAATAAGGATCTAATGGAAGGTGAATTTTAGGTATTATAGACTCACGGGTCATGAAGAAGTCATCGCAGGTCGCAAAAATTACCTTACAACTTGTTTTTTACTCCTCTCTTTCTTTTACTATAAATAGCACTGCATCCACTCATTCCTTAGCTCTCTTGGCCGGACTTGGGGGCTCCAAAACCCTAGTTTGTACACTTCTTATTCAATTTCTTCTTGTTTCGTTGTAACTTTTTGTTCTATATTACGGGCTTTGATTATCTAGGCTAGTTTTGTACTTGGGAGCAATTGATTGAAGCTTCCAAACTAATGTACTAAGAACTTATGTTTCACTCTTTCTTGAAGCATTTGTTATATAACATTTATTGTAAGTGTTATGAGGTTAGAGATGTGCACAACTTCTTAGCTCTTTGACATGAAAATCCGAGAACATGGAATTAGAACGTCTTGTTGTGTAATGTGATATTAATCTTGCTAGATAAGCATGTTTATGTGTTTTATTATCATATTTATCCTAAGGTAGCAATAGAAGGTTGAATCTTGAATGTTGATTGTTCTAGGTTTAGCTTAATGAATGCTTTGTTTGGTTAAATGGCTAGGCATTTGGTAGAATGCTTGTAGTTCTTATGAAATCTATGGTTCTTTCGTTTATGATGCCATTGACGAAATATCTTTATGGCATGGATCGTCTAAAGTGATCATTGATGAGGTTTGCAAATTGTCGTTGAACTCCTTTGTGAATTACCGTTAAGTGAAACAGGGTGTCTATCTATCAAAATGGAAATGATAGTGGTTTCCATAGGTAATGATCAATGTGATAGAATGAGTGAATGGTTATATGATTTAAGAGGTTTGGAAGTGGAAATCAATTTCCTCCAATGCTTTGTCTTTTGTAGTTTTAATCCATTTCTCTTAACTTGTTGCATGATTAGCATAGTTACTTGACCTTGATAGTTGTCTATTTTTAAAATTCATAACTTAGGAAAAACAAATCACAACCCTCCCCCTCTTTATATATATATATATATATATATATCCACCCTTATATGCATGAACCCTTAGGAAAATCCCTATTCTTCGTGGATGATACCAATTTACCACTATTTACTTAATTGTATTTAATAAGCATTTAGGGCTTATAAATTATAACTTTGAGAGGTACGATGACGACCTCCTAAAATTTGGCTCCATTTCCGGGGAAGAGGCGTTTATTTTTAAGTGTTTGGGCATATTTGGTTGAATATTTGTAGTTGTTTTTATTTAAATTTTCTTTTTGGTTATTTTTGTTTGGAGTAGGTATTGCTTGAGTTCATAGGAAATTTTTATCAAGAATCCTTGCAATATGATTCCAAAATTTTGGAAAACAATAAAAGAAAAAAATGGAAGATCTCAACTGGAGGGGAAATCGTGATGAGAAGAGAGGCTCAACGAGCAAGTTTTTGTAGGATTTGTCATTCCGACCATCCTACCAAGTCTTGCTATCGGTTGATGGAGAGGCACTATGAGGAGGAAAGAACATTGTTTTCCAAAACTAATGGTATTATGAAGAGTGTATCAAGAGGTTGGAGTTGTTTGTTTTTAAAGGTAAAGAGCTCAAGAATGGTATCCATACCACAATTCTTACAATCCAGAGTGGAGTGGTAATCTGTATTTGTGGTATGAGAGTGCACCATAAAACCAACAATATGAGCAATATAGTTGTCCTTCACCACTTTATACGATACCCCAAAACCAAGTCCAAGAAGAAGGTTCAAGCTTGACACATGCGGAGATGATAAATAAATGTAATAGCAAACTTGACCAACTTGGTCAAGACTAACAAGGAGTCGGAAACTTGAATCTCCTCAATTCTGGAGGCTTTAGAGCGGCATGTGAGCAATATGATGAAAGTGGTGATCCGAATGAAAGCTTGATATTCTGAGGATACACCATCCCAAGTTGAACTCGAAGATACGGTGAGTGAGGTCACGTCGAGAAATGAGTTGAGTTGGAAGGGGATGAGGAGTCGATTGTTAAATACAAAGAAGTTGAGGAAAAGGTGATTGTGCTACATTCATTGCCATCATCAACCCTACCCCCACCAAATGAACCAATTCCACCATTTTCAGAATTCTTGAAGGAGATAATAGAGTAACCAAATAACAATGCAAATGAAAATTAAATGTAATTATTTTATTAATGCAATTTGAGTATTCATCTAAAAAATAAAAAAATTATGTATAATTTGTGCGGTTAAATTTTAAAGAAACACATTTAAATTGATCTTTTTTATGCAAATATACTGACTAGGAACATTGACGGGCATCAATATGAGCCTCCAATATCATGACGTCTATTTGAAGGGGTCACTTTATATTTTTTCCGCATCAGATTGTAGGTTGTAAGAGACCCTTGCATTGGAGATGATTTGTAACCTTGAACCTCTATTATGATGACATGGCTAGTGGCTTTTATTATTTTAATGCTTACATTGAAGATTCTCTAAAACTAACTCCACCTCTACAAAATTTTCTTCTTGGAAGATTTGTACCTCGACCTCTCTAGTTTTGGAATTTCATGGTGAAGGGGTTCAAACCTTCACCATATGGATAACATTAGGGTCGTGCCAATGACTTTAAATATATAGAGCTTCTTGGAAGGCAACCCGAGCTTTTAAGTTAGACTAGTGTTTTTCTTTTATTGGAAAAAATTCAACCATGTCCTCAAACCCTTACCTAAAACCACAAAAATACCACCACAATCCACCACCATCAAAATCACCATCTAGGAGTACTATTAGTTGCTTTTTCTGAGTGTTGATCGAGACTTGCATAGTTGTGGATTTGTAGTGGATGGGTCAAAGTTGCATATTGGATGGAGTTCGAGAACATAGAGGAGGTTTCATTGAGGAGTGAGAATTGCTACCACCGGGACAGTGCGTGTTTCACGGATTCATTCAAAACATTTTCAAAAAAAATCTTAAGATACATTAGATTAGGACAAGACAATAGAGCCACCTTCGAAACAGGATGCAATCAATTAGGTGAAGAGGGGGATTGCATTAAGTCAACCATTTTCTCACTAGTGCAAACACCCCCATATGGCACAGGTATTTGGGTACATAGGCATGGGTATTTTGGAATCCTGGACTACCGGTGTCTAAGTATGGGGGTGTTGAAACGTAGTTACAAAGACACCAGTTCCTAAAACCGGAGCTCAATAATGATTCCCAGCACCAGTTATTATTATCATTCCAACACTACTGTAGAGGTGCTAGTCCCCACAAACAGCACCGGTAGTAAGCAACCACTGCTTATAGATAGAGAGCAACACCGGTTGAATGTTACCAATATTTTTTTAAAATTATCATCATTGCCCAGTTATTTGAGCACCGGTTGTAGTTAGCACCAGTTATTGTTAGAAATTCCAGTGCTGGGGATTATAAAGATCACGATATTCCATCACTTGCATGAAAAGAATTACCGATGCTTGTTTTGAGTAGGATGAAAAAAATTTAACATCGGTTTATAATATAAAAAAGAGTGTTGGTTTTGTTCAACATTTTAATGGTTAGCTAATACACACTTGTAGACGTCAAAATTAGTACGCTGGAAGGAATGAAAGTACATGGAAATGATTTTGTTTTCATTAGTGTTGTGTGGTTTGATTGCTCTGGTCATCGAGTCAAGGGTAAAGACTTTCTCCATACTGGGACGGATCAGTATTAAGTAACAATGATCATTGCATTCAAGAGAAAGTAGAAGATGAATGAAATTGTCATCGGTTAATAATTTTCTATAATTGAGGGAATTGAATAGTGTCACTTACATTTTAATATATGGAAATACAAACACCTCAGCATCAGTAATTAGCATGGTTTCTAGAATTGCTTTAGCATGACCTTTGACTTCTGCTTCTATGAATTCCAATGCATAGCCACCCGTACAGCATAGACTAAATTGAATACATCCCTTGTTGGTTTTGATGACTTTGTCCTAGAGGTGCCTTGAAAAAGATTTTTTGTAAATATTATAAACAAGTAGTGGTATAAATAAATACAGTTAATGTGACAAAGTAAATCTTACCCCATGCAAACATCTATTTGTGAGTTCGATAGTCAAGTCATTGATTTGAAGTTAACAAGATTGTTCCTGAACTCTACAATGCTATCGATAAATAATGCACTCTAATGTTTTTTGCAAAAAGTTGATGGTAAAAAATCCAAAAATAGAACCACATTTCCCGACTCTTGCATGCTCTTGACAAGCTCCAGGCAGTATATGATGTATTTTCCCATGTTGGGATATGTTGTGAACGGGAGCTTGAAGCTGTGTCAATTAGAAGTTGTGCCCGATTAGAAGTTCCAAACTCTGAATGAAAATTGGATCAGTTTACGGACTCGAAAGATTGTATGGCCTTCAATAAATGGGTACGAGATTGTTCCAGACTTTTAACTTTCTCTTCGTTTAAAAAAATTCACAACGGGTAAATCAATTCAATTTTCCCAAACCCCTAATTCCCCTAAAGCTTTCACCCTCAATCCGTTAATGTTATAACCCCCGAAACATAGAACAATAACCCAAAGGTCTCCGACACAACAACTCATTGCTTCTGGATGCCGGTCAGTCGACATGTTAAACCATAGCCATGAAACAAAAGTTCTAGTGTGTTATTAAAGAGCTCGTGCTTCGTTTAAAGTAGATTCAACAATATAATTTCATCCACGTGGATCTCAAGGTATGGGAAAACGTCCTCAGGATTCTGAAGAACATACAAATGTGCAGTACACAATTAGAGGTGACAAAAAAGACCCGGTGTATCCATTTTATATAGTTATTTTTGGGACCTTTTGAATTCAGTTTTGTAAACTTTTTGCTCTATGTGTGGTATTCTACCTTGAAATTATCTAAGGAGGTTAAGAGAGACTTAGTGCTTTTATTACTTTTCAAGAGGTTTTGTGTTATGGGAGGTCATCGCCTACCTCTCAAAGATGTAATTTTAAAGCCCTTAACTAGCTACAATTAAGTAGCTAGTGGCAAGTCGGGATGGTCCACAGGGACAAGAGATATTCTGAATCATTTTCTCATAAAATGATAAATACTACGCTAGATATATATAGATATGCATATATATAAAAATACATTAAGAAGGGGGTTTTTGGTTTGGTTTTTCTAAGTAAACAATTTAAAGACAAATTACACTAACAAAGCATACAAAAACTAAAATGAGATTAAGTACGAATTATGGAGTCTTAGGGGAAATGGACTTATACTTCCAAGATTTCTATCTATCATTGACATATAACCTATTCAACAAATCTTCCATTCCTCTTTGATAGTAGTTTACTATAGTGAATTCAACATCTCTAGATAAACCTCACTAATGACTCATTTAGTCATTCAACGCCTAAAGGTATCCCATTAATGGCATTAAGCTCAAAGAACCAACAATCTTGGTAACACTTATAAATACTACACTATGTGTAAGAATTGAACCAATTCATGCATTTACACGAGATTAGCCAAGAACGTTCAACGCTCATTAACCTCTCTCATTTGCAACACAAATAAACATGATGAAGAATTCGACATCACCACATTTACCTAGCATTCATCAAATCACCAACAATATTAGAAGTCCTAAATCATGCTCTTGGATTTCATATTAAAGAGGGGAGAATTTGCTAATTTCTCCAAACCCTAACACATAATCATACAAGCATTTCATATACTCAAACTTCCAA
>JAULKK010285425.1:0-13879 GCA_032355705.1 Rubia peregrina
AGTTTATGGAAAGACGGGGTTTAACTTTTATCTTTATTTCATCTAATTTACACTTTAAACCTTGGTCTTTCCATAACGTATGGAAAGACCGTCTTTCAAGAGACGCACTCTTGTTATATTCATCGTAACCATGTAATTTCTAAAATTTTGCCTTTTATATGATGTTATTATTGACGGGAAGGCTAATTTCCTCACATAAGAGGAAAACCCCAATAATTATACGTAGTTATACATATTTACAGTCAAACATATTTATTGGAGGCCGTGAAAAATAATATGTGCAGGTTTAACTGGGACGAAGAGAGTTTTAAAATGTATATTTTTATGGTATAAAACATAATGCATATATTTTTATTTAAATAAGGTACAACTCGTTTTAAAAAATTACTTGTTTAAATTGTATCCATGTTATGACAAAGTCTCGCGTGAAATATTTATCTAATTTGTTATTCAAAACTGATGTTCCGAATTCTATCTTTCGTCTTATTTCAGGTCTTCAGTCAAAGTTAATCGTTAGAAAATAACAGTCAAGTTTTATAAAATGCATTTTCATCCTTTGATTTTAATTATTTGTACATTTAACATTAGGCAAAGTCTTGTATTAAAAATTATCTTTAGACATATGAAAAGACAGGATTACCTTGGTACTATCAAAAGGTAAAGGGTTTTAATCGCAATATCAAAATTTTATTATGCAACATCTAGTAGTTGTAAGTTTATGACTCAATTAATGCAACTCGAAAATTTTATCTTAATTTCTTCTGATTTTCAGTTTAAACATTGATCTTTCCATAACTTATGAAAATATTATTTTTAAAGAGTTGGACTCTTAAAATAATTTATATACCCTCAAAATTATGAATTTTACAAAATAGTTTTTCTTTTCTTTTTTTTCTTTCTTCTTCATTTCCTCATGCCACCAGGCCCACCACCCTAAATCTAAACCATCACTTCCACCAGAGCAATAACATTATTAATTTTTTAAAAATCTAGTAGTGACACATATTTTATGATAGTTAAGGAAATATCATAATATTTGCTTCATCTTCACATGTCACTAAAATATTTATGACGTGTGCACAAGTCACTAAACTAAATTACCACATCAATCCATGTCACAAAATTTAGGACACTTCTGAATTGAATTGCATCTTAAAGCGTTACAAAAAATATATAACGATGCTCCAACGCATCACAATATCTTAGTGATGCATTGCATAGAGGTACTTAACAAAGCGTCGCTATAATTTTAGTGACACATTTGAGTGTCATGGATGCTCCAAAAAATGTCACTACTGGAAGTTTTTTATAGTGTTTGTGTGAAATAAATTTAATTAAAAGAAGAAAAGGAAAAGGTAAAATAAATAATTTAAAATATGATAATAAAAAGTGAGTTATTTATAGAGGGGTCAATTAATCTCAACAACTATTGAGACCCATTAAATACAAACTAATGGGGTGAATTTTTTCCCTTATTTTCTAGTTTGGGATTATAATCAAATGGGTTTTATAGCATTGTCTTATAAGGAGAAATGGGATTGTAATCTCAATCTTCCCATATACCCATTCAAAATTGGGTAATATGGGTACACAATTAATACCCGATCAATTCCCGTCTTTTTGATGAAGATATTATTTAGTGTAATTAGATTTCACTCAAGCGTGGATTTTTTTTACTCTTTTCTTACTATTTTTAGGGTTACATTTTCCAAAATTCATCATATTCCTAACTACGGATGTAAACGGTTTTGTTCGAGTTCAATTTATTTAAAATATTTTAAACTCGGTTCGATTCGATTGAATCTGTAAAATTATGATTCACCTCGAGATCGAGTGAAATTAATTTAGTTCAAGCTCGAACTCGAGCCGTGAATAAATATATTATATTATTTACATTATATTTAATAAAAATAAAATATAGATAGTATGTTGGCTCTGTAAATTAGACGAGATTAACGAACAATATTAGTTGGGTTAAAGCTCGAATACTGTAGGAGCTCGATCAAATTGGAATTCAAGTCGAGATTTGACCGACTATTCGCAAACAGTTTACTTCGTTTACACCAGAACTGTTCACGAGCTTGAGCTTCGTCACACTAGGGATGTTAATGAACCGAACTATTTACGAGCATCTCTGTTAAAACTCGGATTGGATTCAATTTTGACCAAATTCGAGCATGCTTGAACCAACTCATATAGTATTTGAGTTCGAGCTCGAGCTCAAATTCAATTAACACTGGTCGTTAAACTTGTTAGACTTATCGAGTCAACATAATATATTTGATATATACTCCCTCCGTTCCACTAGTAATGACTCACTTTATATTTTAGTCCGTCCCACTAGTAATGACATGTTTTGTCTTCTTCCAAATTTAGCAAAATTGAAGGCCCAAGATTGCCCAAATTTTTTGTCCAAATTCATCAATTAATCATACCCTTCCAAACATGTGGGCCACCACACCTCCTAAAAAATTGGTCCAAGTAGGTCATTTCTTGTGGGACGGAGGAGTAGTTACTAAAATATATATTAAAAGAAAATTTATATTCAATCATGGCTCGAATGCAAAATCAAAATGGAGCTCGAATCAAATTAAATTTCACTCAAAATCGAACTCGATTCAAACTAATTAGAACTCGACCTTGAGCCAATATACTACAGGCTCGCACGAGTTTGAGTCGAGTTGAAACTCGAGATATTTTAAACGGACTGAATTCAAATTAGTGGTTGTTCGATTTCAGCTCGACTCATTTATGGTCCTAAGTGATGTAAAAATAAAATGAAAGGACATGAATTTTGTATTCTATCCAGTGGCATATTAGAATATAGTATAATTTAAGCATGTGAATGAGTAGCCTTCTGTCTAATAACACCAAACTATTAGACTACTGATTTATACATGTGTTAAAAATGTATAAATTGTGAATTATATGTTAAATATTACATGTGCATTTAATTAGGTAATTTTGGGTATCTATTGGGTATTTGTTGGGTTCCCATTTAGATAACATAATTGGGACTCATTAGGATCAAAATTTTCCATTAACATAATCATTCTCATCCCACCCAATTTCAAAATCTAATACTCCCTCCGTCCCTAAATTACATAGTTGCTTTTCAGACACTATTCACTATCAAAGTTTGGCTTCATATTTGAATAGATATATGAGCAATAATATTATCATATGTGGTATTGTTCAATTCGTTGTAACAAGTAATTTCTAAATATCAAATTTTTATTTACCATTATTATACGTAAATGAAGATATTAACGGTCAAACATGTTTCTAGAACAGTGTGATAATGATTGCCCTGCAAAATAGGCTGGGACAGAGGGAGTAGGTATTTAATACCCGATTCTATTAATTACCCAATTATTAATTTCCGTCTCATTTCTTTCTAATCCACCCAATTGACACCTCTGGCCATATACTCCCTCTGTTTCTCTATTATTGTCACACTTTTTTTAGTTGTTTCTTTTTTATATTGGAACACTTTCTATTTTTGGGAATATTTCTTCAATTTTATCCACTCATTCTACTTTTTAAATTCTATATTTAATATCATCCACTCATTTTCTTCACCTAAATTCAAGTATCTAAACCTATAGTGACACTTATAGAAAAACATATTGAGGTATATTTGGGATGCACATTTAAATGTCTGAGATGTTAAGCAAACGACAAATTACGATAACGACCTGCAATGCAACAAGTCCGTATGCTCCCCAATTTGAATTTCTGAATCAATGTCCATCGCACATTCTTCCTTTTTATGATAGCTCCATTTGCACATTTACCCATGTCTTGCCTTTAGAGCGATTTTTTTGGGTCAATTTAGATCAATCGTTTTGATGATAAAAGAATACTTTATCCGTTTCTTTAACAATGATACACTAGATTTAGTTATTTGAATTTAGGAGAGTAAAATGAGTGGATGAAATTGAATGTATAATGTAAAAAATAAAATGGGTGGATAAAATTGAAGGAATCTTACCAAAAATAAAAAATATGTCATTATAAAAAAATAACTCAAAAAGAAAGTGTGACATTGTTAAAGAAACGGAGAGAGTATTTAGCTATTCTTTATACTACCTCCGTTTCGTTAAATGTGACACCATAGGCTTATGTGGTTGGATTAAGGTTAATGAAATAAGTGGATGAAAATAAATTTAGAAATAAAAAAGTAGAATGAGTGGAGAAAATTGAAGGAATCTTGCCATAAAAAGAAAGTGTCAAATTCAGAAAAACAAACGAAAAGGGAAAGTATGTTACACTCAATGAAACAGAGAGAATATTCCTTCTTCAAAAGTAGTCGCTTTTATCTTTTTATAATGACTCTCTTTTTATTTTTATTGATTTCTTTTATTTTAGTTCATTTATTTTTATAAATTTAAATTGTTTTGATTAATACAATTTATTTTTTACTTTCTCAATATAAATTTGACAAAAAAAACTCTATGTCATTTCGAAAGAGGACAGTTATAGAGAACCAAATAGAGTAACATTTTAGGGATGGTCATATATATTCTTCATAATACATTAATATTTTATTTTTACAGATACGTACAATTATTATCGATGAAAATAAAACTATGTAGAGACAGTTTATTAGAAATGAATGAGTTCATTTAAAAATGATATTTTATTTTTATCTCTAAAAATAAAGATAATAATGTTTTATTTATGTATAATTATTAAATAATAACGTTAATATGATCACATTAACGTGAATGCATGAAGTGGTCAAATTAATTTCAATTTTTATCTTGAGACTTTAATTTGTCATCGAAGAACTGTTACGGAGGGACATAAAATGTGTGATTGCAAACGTTAATATTCGGATGTTGCCTGCTGGCATTCATGAAACGTCCTCCGGATCCAATTAATCAAATTAAACTTAATCAAATTGAAATGAATTATATTGAAATGAATTATATTAATTAACCAAATTAAACTTATCCAAATGCAGTTAAATTGGGGGGAGGGGGGGACATCCCAAGTCTTAAAAGTTTAGAGGTCAATCACTTCAGTTCAACCAAGTTCAATTAAATACAAATTTAAGCTATTAAATTAAATTAAATTTTATTATATTAGTACTATATTTTAATATACTTATTTTTATTCAACTTTAGTGTAGTTAAATTAGATATTGTCCAAAATGGTACCTGTTTTTAATTGAAATTCACAGTTTGCTACCCAAATTTTGAATCTGCCCTTTAAAAGTACTCATTTTCATTTATGTCCCAAAATTGTACCTTTTAGCAAGAAGTGGGTATCGATTTGGATTAAATTTGTGTCACAATGGTACCCATTTTTAACTAAAAAGTAATTTTTTGGAACATTAATGAAAAAATGGGTACCTCTTAGAAATAATTTTTTAGAATTATATACCAAATTGTAAATTTTACTTAAAATTATGTGTCATTCTGGATATTTTGCGTTAAATTTAATTTAGTTTAGTACCTATCATATAAATTATTGACTTCATAATTATTCTACTCCATGATCTTATTTTCACTTAGACAAGAGAATGTGACAAGTTATTCTCTACTCCTGCCAACTTGCTTCATTATACTCCATCTAATCCTTAAATAAAGACGCAAAGTCAATGGCCACATTAAAAATAATAAGTAAGGAGCTTGTATTGGAAGTGTGAAAGTTAAATTAAGTGAATGAAAAAATCTTAATTTTAGGTTGTATTGAAAGTGTGAGGAACGTGTTAATACTAAAGACCAAATAAAAAAATGTGTCAATATTTAAAAACCGAAGGAGTACAATTATTAGCTAGAAACCTAAATCTTCCTTACCGCCAGTGGACTTTGTTCTTTTGCACCGAAGCCAGAATGCGAGTGCTCCACTTCCTTTATATTGGTTCCTACTCTTTATCAACTACACTCTCCATCCTGTCCGCATCGGTACAATATTTGATCAATTTTTTTAAAATATGTTTGATCATACATTTTAACTACTACTCCATATGATTACTAATATCATCATATGAGATATTGGTGAATTCCATGCATGATGTATTTTCTAAATATCAAATTTCAACACACTGTTAATACACGTACCTAAAGTTAACGTTGGTGAAACATGACCTGAAAAAATTGATCAATACGTGTTCACATTCGGCTGGGGACGGAATACTTCATAGTCTCATATAGATAGAATAGAACCACAAATTCATATACAACATATACTACTCTCTTTGTTCCAACTCTATATGCACAACGATTATAAATCACGTTGTTGAAGAAACATGTTTGATTATTAATATATTTACCAACGTATAATAATGGTAAATAAAAAGTTAATATTTTAAAACTATTTGTTACGATGAATTCATCAACATCGTATCCGGTAATATTGTTTTTCATATATTAATTCAATTATGCAGTTAAACTTTGATTAAAAAAATAGTATAAAAAGTAATAGTGCAAATTAAATTGAGACGGAGGGAGTACCTCCAACCAATTGGGTTTGCTACGAGGCTCGTGTGTCAGATTAGGTGAAATCTGAGTTCAAATCTCATTCCCTAAGGAAATTACATTATTATCCTTTCAAGTCTCATAATACACTATGTTGTGTGTGGGGAGTCCCACTACATTGTTGAGTGTAGGGGTGTTCATGGGCCGGGCCGGGTCGGCTGTCCCGGTCCAAATTGACCCAAAATTTTGGGTCAAATGGGTCGGGTCAAAATTTTTATAGTTTAGGGTCGGATCAGACTGGGTTATGGGCCGGCCCAATCGGTCCAAATCGATCAAAATAATTAAAAATAGTAATTTTAAAAAATATTTTTAAAATAAAATACATTATTTTTAAATGTAATAATATTTAAATAATAAATAAAATTATGATTTATTTTTATATAATTTAAATAAGAATATTATATTATATTTAATTATATATTTATTCACTTAATAAATAAAAATACAATTATTATCATTTTACTTAGTTAAAATACTTTTAATATTTCACTTAAAGTATATAATTTCACTAAAATATTTCATTTTCATATTCTCTTTGTATTTTATTTCAAATTCAACAAATAATATGTATTGTATATTTTGTTTATCTTGAAAAATAATTATAATACATATTGAAATTCAATTATTTGCATTTAAAATAATATATATTTTTAGTGAGAAAAAAGAAGAATATTAGACCCAGGGGCGGATCTATGTGGTATCATGGGGTAACCATGGTTACCCCCAGTTACCCCCATGGGAAAAAAACAGGGGGAATTAGTATTTGGTTACCCCATGTAAAAAAAATTTACCATAAATATTAAGTATATATATATTTTATACATTAATAATTACTTCATTGAAAATTTTCTGGATTTGCCATTGATTAGACCCATTTAGGACCCAAGACCCGTTTAGATCCATCTGGTCTGGGTTTGGGTCCGGATCTAAACATTTTAAACCCTACGGGTCCGGGTCGGGTCTGGGTCTTATTAGACCCGACCCAGACCCGACCCATGATCATCCCTAATTCCAACTAAAGATTTCTACTACTACCTCATTTTCACCAAAACTTATAGATTTTTTTTGGCTCGCTCTTTTATGCTAGTTGACGTGGCAGCAAATAATTGTGGAAAATTAAAAATATTTTGGGATAATAGTTTGCACAGTCTAAAAGTTCTTAATTTTCTTTTTAAAAAATTGAAAATTTAACAATATATGTTTTTCCATTTTGAGTAATTTTCAAATCGTGTCATTTTCATTGGAATCGACGAAATAAGAAATTGTTATTTTGGTTATAACTTATGACTGAATTTTATGAATGACTGAATTTTATGAATGAATTTTGATCGGATCATTTAAATCTCTCAATTTTCCCTATCACATCAGCATATATAAATGCTTATACAAAAGAATTGTTGGAATTTTACACTGGATATAGAATAGAACACAACCACGAATTTTCCACAACACTTACAAATAATTTGATTGCTGGTTACATACTCCTTTCAATTTTTAATACAAATATATTTTTGAGAGTGATGCACTTTTCTTTTCATCAAAATTAATTCTGTTTCATCATTTATTTTATCTATTCGATTTGAACATAATTCTCTATTTATTTTATCCACAAATATCCAAATATCATTTTCTAAAAATGTCATAGTAGATAGAAAATCAAAATTTATCTATTTATAAAAATATTAAAGAGAATAACTGATTTCATGGTGCAGGGCATAATTATAAAAGAAGAAGAGTAGGAGCAGACTCTTTCGCTGAAAGCTAGCCGTCTTGCCACGACCCTTCTTCTTCAATTTTTCTTCATCTTCCCATTATAGGAGAAAGGGAACAACAATTTATTTTAATTTATATTTTTGTTATTCAATAAATGTGAGATTTATCTTCACAAATTAGTTTTGTTCTTCAGCTGATCGATTAGATCGTTGTGTTCATGATGATAGCTCGATTTAGTTGTTCACGTTGATGTATTGTTCTCGATCTGCCTTTTCATATTGTGTGTTCGTAATTTTATTTGTGATTTTATTTTTGGGTTTCCATTAATTTGGACAAGTCAGATCTGTGTCTTTCAAGGTGTTTACAGTTTGGACAACATAGATCGTGGTTGGATTAAGTGGTGTTACAGTTGTAGAAAATCATTGTTTGGCGCATTGATATTGATGCGTGATACGCTCCTCTCTGTCAAGTGGTCATGATTTTTGCGGAAAACAAGTTAATATCACTGAGGGTGATGTTACCATTTTTATTGGATATATGATCTGTAATAGTACACACAATCAGTCTGATTGACATGTAATTTAGATAGTCTTGTAATATCTTAGTTATTGCAATATCAATAGTTTGGGCCAGATAATTTGATTGGGTATATTCTTGTTGGGCCAATTCATGTAGCCCATGGTCTCACGTACTATCTCACTCTAATAGTTGGCCTGCTGTAGTTTGGACGAAGAGGTTATGAACATTAGATGTGGATGTTGCAATTTATAAATGCATGGGAAATGGTATGTTAAACTTTTAAGGGTCTTGGTATTTCGTCTTAAAATCACTGAAGTGGGTATACTCCCTCTGTTTTTTCTATTATGCCACCATATGTTTAGATGTTTGAATTTAAATGAGAGAAAATAAATGGATGAAATTGAATGTGGAAAGTAAAAATAGAACGAGTGAATGAAATTGAAAGATTCTTTTCAAAAATAAAAAGAGTGTCAAATAAAATAAAATATCTATTTATAGTAAGTGTGTCATAATTAACAAAACATAAAAAATATTAGTTGTTTAGTATTTAAGAAACTGAAGTGGGTTTTCCAACACGTTTCCTGACGTGCAAGTACTCCACCACCTTAGTAATTCTTAATGTGAAAATCTTAATACGTTCCTTTACGTGCAAACATTTCATGGCCCAATATTAGGCAAATTAAATAGGGGTCCCAATATAAATTCAGAGACTTTAATATCATATCAAATTTCAAGGTATCGTGATATTTCATACTAAAATTAAGTAGGCTAATTACTTTTATAACTCTGAAATTAGTTCGAAAGTGCCAATATAACCCTGCAATCTCAAAAAATGTCATGTATGTGTCAATATAACCCTGACTTTTGGAAAAATTGTGCCGATATACCCAAAGTCTATATTTCCGGCGTTGACCGTGTAAATTCCGTCAAAGAGAAACATGAAATGACTAAAATACACTTGAGCTAAAATCTGATATTTTTCTGACCGAAATGCCCCTGAGTGCCAGTGTTGATCTAACCCCATCATTCATTAATAAGTGCCAATATGACCCCATCATTAACTAATAAGTGCCGATCTAACCCTATAATTTATTAATAAGTGTCAATCTAACCCTATAATTTATTAATAAGTGCTGATCTAACTCTATAATTTATTAATAAGTGTTGATCTAACCCTCAAATCTCCACCCCTTCATTGCACTCGTACAAGAGAAGAAGACTTAGATGTTTGATCACCATTTTACACACACAACCAAGAACAACAAGCGCAATGAATGAGGCCTGTTTTAACTAAACCACATCAATGAGCATTGAATTATGCAAAATATCATCTCTTCTCACAAAGACTCCAAGCATCGAATCATTAAAATGTACACTAACCACCACAATAGGAGATACATCATATATTATATATTCAATGGGATTTTTCATGTGTTAACAAAATCAGCATTCCTTGAAGCATCCGACAACCAAGTAAAGTAAGACGAGACTCTGTAAAACCAAACCTAAACAATAACAACCAAGCCTTTAAAATAAAAAAGTATAGAATGCTCCAAAAAAGTTAAACTGATTAAAACAATAAAAATGAGTAATAGTAAAATAAAAAAGCTGGCGAACGATTATCAGATCACACAAAATGGAAAATAAAGAACAGATCTCTGGAATTCCCACAAAAGCAGAAGCCTAAATTCCCACAAAAGCATAAACAACAACTCCATAACCCAAAGCCCAGGAACACTAAATTAAACCAAAACATAAAAAAGATACAAAATTATACCTTGTGGATTTTGATACAATTTTCCCGGTTGCCGTGTTTTACGGACCAAACGTGAACTCGATCGGTGCTGTTCTTCTCTCCACCTGACAGCAGATCGAGCATCCTCCACAGCAGACCAACGACACTATTTAGGCAATGTAGGGACCGACTGGACGGAAGTCTTCCTCCAAACTGACGCCTCAGTTTGCGTGCATGGAGTTGGGGGAAGAAAGCAGGAATAAGGTCAGGGGAGGATGCTCGATCTGAAGGAAGAAAGCAAGGAAAAACAAGGTGAAAAGGAGAAATAAGGTCAGGGGCAATGAAGTCTTTCCATATTTTCTGGATTTTCCCTTTTTTAATTAAAAGGGTAAAATGACAATTTCACTTTATTATGGCAGTAAAAAGGTTGACCAAATGGCCAACGTGGTCAAGGGTTATATTGGCACTTTATGAGATTGCAGGGTTATATTAGCACAATTGATCTAAAGTCGGGTTTATTTTAGCACTTTTCTCAATTAAGTATTAATAGACGGAGCGACCAACAATCTTACTTATACTCCCTTTGTCTTATTGCAAGATGCAATTTGACTATTCATTTAGTTAAAACTTTTCAACTTTGACCATAATATTGAATTGATGGAAACATATGTTACAAGATGGCTTCATAAAAAAAACTGATCAACCTGCGTCAAAAATAAAACCATACGAATATTAGTGGAACTGTTGAGTTTATGATTATTTCGTTAACCGCTGTTGTTTTCTAATAACGTTCAACTTGAGCGTGCTTGTAGGGAAAACATTTGCACCGTCGCGAGTGCCCTTATTCCTTAAGCATTGCTGAAAATTTGACCAGCGATGCTTCTGAATACTAGCAATTTGGCCAGCGATGCTTCTGAATACTACTGTAATTTTAATACTACTCTCCCTGTTTTACTTGAAACTGTACACTTTAATTATCAGTTGACTTGAAAAAATGTTTGATCATTAATAATTTTCAGTCATAATAATTAAAACTTATAAAAATTTGACATTTTAAAAATATACTCCTAACAAAATGAATCTACCAAAATATTACACAATAGTTTTTTTTTGGCTTGCACACTACTTCAATTTTATGATCAAAGTTAAGAAATTTTGACTAAATGAATCGTTAAAATGGATCTTAAAATGAGACCCAAAAAAAAGTAGTATTAAAGCGTGATTATAAAATGATATCAAAGGTACGGAAGATCATTAGCGTAATATGGACTCAAATTAAAACTTAAAAGATACTTGAATCATAAACGGAACAAAGAGTCGGTCAGTCGATTACTGGAATTAGAGGAATAATTGCTAATCACACACAAATAACAACTTTTAACTGTTATAACACAAACTTTTAACTGGATTAATACAAGTATTAGGATCATAATTTAGCAGTCTATTATTTGGATTTTTGAAGTCAAGTTTTCCAATTTAATAGTGTGTTTACTCCTTTTTATAACTTCTTATATAATTTAAAACGGAGTGCTCAAAAAAAAAAAACCTACCGCCGCGGCTCTTTCTCTGCACTTTGGCGCATCTCTTCTTCTTCAACTTTTCCTCCCATCTTCCCATTAGGGGAAGGAAGATGGGAAACAATGATTTATTTTAATTAATGTGTTTGTTATTGAATAAGTGTGAGATTTATCTTTAAAAATTAGTTCTGTTCTTCAATCTGATCGATTAGATCGTTGTGTTCATGATGATAACTTGATTTAATTGTTCGTGTTGATTTTTGTTCTCGATCTGCATGTACAGACCGTGTGTTCGCAATTTTGTTTGTGGTTTTATTTTAACTTGGGTTTGTCATATCTGTGTTTTTCAAAGTGTTTTCAATTTGGACAATATAGATTGTGGTTGGATCAAGTGGTGTTACAATTGTAGAAGATTCCTGTTCGGCACAGTGATATTGATGCGTGATACACCCCTCTTTGTCAAGTAGTCATGATTTTTGCGGGAAGCGAGTTAATATCCACGAGGACGATGTTACAGTTTTTATTGCATGTCTGATCTGTAATAGTACAGACGATCAATATGGTTGACGGGTAATTTAGATATCATTGCAATAGATTAATTATTACTTGAGACTAGTTGAGTTAGATGTCAATTACACTTATTATAATCGTCGCTGAGCGTTTTCTCTAACACCTATGAATAATTATTATTATTTTAAAAACTACTCCTTATCATTTCAATTTGATTCCTTCATCCATTGAATGTATGAAACAAATGGATCTGAGAATACGAATAATTGGGGGCGGGGGTTGGGATTCGACCTATCTATTTCTAGTATTTTTCTTGATCACCGGGCGGCATACACATTGTCGGCCATTCCCACTGCCCAGTTCTTCATCGGACCCACCTTGTCACGTCAACGGTTTATATCGGTTAATTTCCGGCCACAACAATTACATCAATTGATCCAGCCACAACTTTCAGAATAGTAGTACATTTTGATTATTAGTGACAAGATTTGGGATGTTGATTTCTGTCACTTACTTCGTTTATTAACGAGATGACACAAAAAATATCTATATTTTACAAGATGATATAATTTCCCCTTTCTCAAAATGATAAAAATATGAAATTTAACACAAACATTCACATGTAGTCTTAAGTCAACATTTATTACTAAGTGAGAGAATAAAAAGTATATGTTTCAACTAAATTGACAGATTATTTTTAATCCGTCAATTTAGGTGGGTTAATGTGTGTGGCAGTGCAAGTGGGTTGAAAGGGAGGGATATTTTCATCCGCTAACTTCATGTGCATGGGATTAAAGAGGTCATATCTAATACCCTTCTTCATACAGAAGGATAATTTGAACATTTTGATCGCTTAAATTTTAATATTTTAGATAAATGTCAAATTATGCCAATTTTAATGAAATAGATCATTATAAAAAAATCATTTTAATTGACACGGAGGAGAAATTATTTGACTCTATATAGTAGAATGAATAAAATATTAAAATACAACTCTTTATTTGCAATATCAACTGAAATGCATCGACTACATACCGCTATTACAATAATCATATGTACAGTTAATCTGAAGAGTGTTTAGCCTACTGAACTGAAACTTATGTTTGCTGAACGAACTTATCTCTACAAAACTGAAGAGAATTATGCTGAAATTAAACTAAACGGGATCTCGACGAACTTAGTCGTGCCAACAGAGAAGCATGACTACACATGTTCGCATAATGTAAAGTTTCCCTTTCTGCTGTTTGAGAAACCTCCTTAGTTTTTTGCTCGACAGTTTCTTCTTCCTCAGCCTTTTCGTGCCTGATGTTCTGCAATTCTTCACCTTCATTTTCGGAGATATATATATATATATATATATATATATATATATATATGTGTGTGTGTGTGTGTGTTAT
>JAULKK010285442.1:0-13878 GCA_032355705.1 Rubia peregrina
GAATGTTTGATCAAGACGTGGAATGTCTTCATTTATGGTGGTAGTCAATCTCTGATCTCGATCATTTTTGAATCGTGACTAATCCTACGGGCTCGTTTGCGTTACGATTCTCGAGCTTTTCAAGATCCCGAGGGCTAGTTTTGATTAGTTTGTGCAGCTATATAGGGTTTGAGAAATCACTCGTTTAGTCAAAGATATAAAATTTCACAATTCAGAGTTTTCGCAAGGAGATTCATATCAATAGATCTGGGCTCTACCCAAATAAATCATGTAATTCAGTTTAACAAAGTTACAAGATAATTCACTAGAGATAGGAATAATATGTCGCTTTGAACCTCACATTTTAATTAGCGACTGCTCCGCCCGCAAAACACTCTCCATTTCAACTTTCTAAGTGACTTCACAACGGCTACATCGGCCGGAAATACCCCGGCCATGGCGGCTCCGCCATGGGCTAATCCTTCAAACACTAATACCAGCTTTGCCGATAAACTCAAAAACCAAAAACCCACCTTCGATTCAATCGATCTACATCCGCATTTCAATTACAAAGGGGAGGTGGCGGTTCTTTACCCCGAGGCTGAGATCGATCAATTGGCAATTCCATATGCAAAAGCCCTAATAGGGAAATTCAGCAGAGGTCGACCAACAATGGAATACATCAGAAAGCAATTCCAAACTATTGGATTTAGGAGTGAAGTTCAAATTGCTGCAATGGATGGTAGACATGTTCGCATCACTTTCGACCTTGAAGAAGACTACCACAGATGCTGGCTCCGAAGAACGTGGTCACTGGGCAGCAACATCATGCGAGTCTTGAAATGGACTAAACATTTTGATTACGAAGAGGAATCATCTCTCGCTCCGGTGTGGCTAACAGTCCACTTTCCTCCGGTACATTTCTTCCATCCTATAGTTCTTACACATATTGGTAAGGCTTTAGGAGAATTACTATTTACAGACACTCCCACAAAGAACCTTACTCGACCATCTACAATCAGGTTATGTGTGGAAATGGATGTGTGTAAGCCTAAGCCAACAAAGATAAGACTAGGGTCAATTAGTAATAACAAGGCTTATAGTATTGAATATGAAGATTTCCCTTCATTCTGTTCTAAGTGCCATAAATTGGGACATGCTGCAGATAAATGTAAAAAAGATGATTTTGTTATCTTTGATCTTGATAGGACTAATGTTGGAAATCAAAAAGGGAATAAGGTTGATCAGATCGGAAAAAGGCTTGGTAAACAACCGGTTAAGTTGGTTCAGGATATGGAAAAACATAAGCATGTTTCTAAGTCTTTGAAAACTATCCCTGATAATGGGGATACTATGCATAATAATGACAATGTGCTTCAATCCCATTTAGTTCCTAGGAAGAATGTGGAGTCTGTGGATTTATCATGCAAACTGCCTGTTAAAGATAATGTGTTACCTGCTACCCTGCCTTTGGTTACAGTGGTATTGGATTCTCCACGAAAAGTGTCGGTCAATAATCTAAACCAGGTTAGAACAAAATGGGGAAAACAGGATGTCAAAAAGAAGGTAATATGGAAAAGAATGGAGAACAAAAAAACAAGAGATAAACAATTACTAGAAGTCAGCTCCAAAATGATAGGACTGTCGCCCATAACATTAGAAGAGTCTCCCCTGAACTGGTCACAGAAAAACCACTTCATAGATAGGGATCAAGTTTTACTAGATCAGGGAACCTCACCAAACCAGATGATATATCTGGATGAAACCCCAGAAATGGTCCCAGAATCTCCAGCCCCAAGTACTTCTACTTTCAACAGGTTCAGTATTTTTCAAGTACACAACCAGGCTGAAGAGGAGGAAGAAGAGCATCACCAACAACTTAGGGAGGATCAGGAGAATCAAAAAGATCAACAAACGATGGAACACAACAACCTCCATCTGCATCACATAATTCAAAATGAAGAGGAAGACGATGATGCAGAAACATTCCAGGATTGTAAAGAAGACTCTAAGGGATATGGGACAGCACCATCATCTCCACACAGGAAGCTAATTTCGCCATCTTTCACAGATGACACTCTCTGCACCAAACTGAGAGACCCCAAATGCCCTAAACCTTGAACCCTCTCAATTATTATGGAACTCAAACAGATCTCCTATTAACAGCATATCAGCAAATTTGCAGGTACAAGAAGATGACAGTAGGCAAAATGAGGTGGGATACTTGGAAGATGTTCTAGGAATGAGAGAACAACTGGATGCGGGAGCATGCTCAGAGTGCGACGACTCAGATGCAGACCCAAATTGGACTACTAAACCAAAAAGAAGTTCCAGGTTAGCATTAAAAAGAAATGTTAAATATGATATGTAAAATCATGTTTTGGAACGTGAGAGGTATTGGAACATCAGAAAAGAGACTTAAAAGACTGGCACATAAACACAAAATTGATTTACTTGCAATCATAGATCCCAAAGGAAGGGTAGATAAACGAGTAACATATCAAAAAAGACTATGTTTCAGGAGTACTCTAGACACTAGCCATCCAAAAATTTGGATTTTCCACTCGGACAGAATTAACTTAACCTTAGAGTTAGAAACGGAACATTTTATACTAATGAACCTAAGGGACAAGCAATCTGATTTTCACATTAAGGTTTTTGCTATCTACTCACCCCAGTCCAACACTGACAGAAATGTTATGTACAATCACATAAACTCTGTCATTAACTCTGAAAAAACAATTCTGGGAGGTGATTTTAATGCAATAAGAAAATTGGATGAGTACTCAGGTTTCTTAAACCCAGAAATGAATACCATAAGAGATTTTAATAACTTTATCAACAAACTTAACCTAGCTGAGCTTAATACCGTGGGAAACATATTCACATGGAGCAATCATAGAGCTTTTAAACCTACATCTAAGAGGCTTGATAGGGTATTAGGTAATCAAACGTTTCTTGACTGCTTCAGCCAGACCTCAGTTCAGGTCTTAAATAGGTTATCTTCTGATCATTCACCTCTCCTGGTGGATATAAAAAATGATCACACCACATATCCGAAACCTTTCAGGTTTCAGGAGATGTGGTTTCTGAGAAAAGACTTCCTTCAAATTGTAGAGCAGAGCTGGAAAGAGCCAATGGAAGTACATGGGCAATTGGGATTAGCCCTTAAATTACAGAGACTTAAAAAACATATCAAGGTATGGAATAAAGATGTTTTTGGCAATCTGAAAGATAACATTAAGAATTCGGAAGCATATGTGGCTCAGATGGAAGAAAAATATGATAAAAATCATGATACTGAGCATAGAATTGAGCTAAATAGAGCGAGAGCTATTTTAACTAGGTCACTACTTGAGGAACATACTTTCCTAAGACAAAAAACAAGAGAAAGGTGGCTGAAGGATGGGGATTGTAATACTAAATATTTTCATAAGGCCATAACAGAAAATAGAGCTAGATTGTCTATTTTAAAGATAAAAGGATCAGATAACAATTGGATCCAGGGCCAAGATAACATAGGAAAAGCAGCAGAAGATTTTTTAAAAAATCTGTTAACTGATGAGAACACGGATAAATCGGGAGCTAATCTCAGTTTTCTACTAAAGGAATGCAAACCAATTATAACTGAGACACAAAATAAGAAACTCCTCCAACCAATAACGATTGATGAGGTCAAAGTTGCTGTGTTCAATTTGAATCCAACCTCAGCCCCAGGTCCTGATGGCTTCATAGGACAATTCTTCAGAAAGGCATGGCATCTGATAGCTACGGATGTTTTCAATGCTGTTAAGGAATTCCAATTAGGGGTTCCAATACCGAGAGCTATTGGGAGTTCCTTCATTGTTTTAATCCCGAAAAACAAATCTCCTTCTACTTTCTCTGAATACAGACCCATCAGCCTGTCAAATTTTACAAACAAATTACTGGCTAAGGTATTGGCGGATAGACTAAAACCATTGATGAAAGACATCATCAGTGAGGAACAATCCGCATTCATACCTGACAGGGATATTGCTGATAACATTTTAATGATGAAAGAGGCTGTAAGACTACTTGATAGGGACAGGGAATCACTCAATCTAATTCTTAAAATTGACATGATGAAAGCTTTCGATAGAGTCTCATGGCCTGCATTAAACTCATTACTGTTAAGATTGGGATTTGACGGACTATTCGTCAAACTCATCATGAATAATCTGAATGCGGCTTGGTTTTCCGTGATGATCAATGGAATTCCTCAAGGTTTTTTTAAACCTTCAAGGGGTTTAAAACAGGGGGATCCCCTCTCCCCATTCCTTTTTAACATAATAACAGAGATGATGACTTTAAATCTTCGAAAACAATTTCAGATGGGAAATCTGAAATACTTTAAAACACCGGAACATTCAGACAAAATTACGCAATTATCTTTTGCGGATGATACAATTATCTTTCTATCGGGAACCACCAAAACGTTAAAAAACTTGATGAAGTTTCTTCAAATCTTCCAAATGGCCACAGGCCAAAAAGTAAACTTCTCAAAAAGCACCTACTGCGCTGGAAAACTGAGTAGAGCTAAAAAACATGAAATAGAGAGAATAACAGGCATGACTCAGGGTACTCTGCCATTTACATACTTGGGAGTGAGAATCTTTAAAGGGAGGAAATTAAACCTACACTTTACGGACACAATTGACAAAATAGCATCTAGACTAGAGAATTGGAAAAACACCTGGTTGTCAATAGGTGGAAGGCTGATCCTAATCAAGCATGTTCTGACAACAATCCCACAGCATTCTTGGTCAATTACAGCACCAACATCACACACCATCCAACTGATTGAATCCTTAATCAGTAATTTTTTCTGGGGAAAAACTGATAAGGGGCCTAACCGACACTGGCACTCTTGGGACAAGTTGTGTTATCCTTGTTCAGAGAATGGACTAGGTTTTAGAGATATAAACACGGTCGTCCAATCTTTTTCGGCTAAAATCTGGTGGAAGATGCAAGTGGGAAAATCTCCATGGTCAAGGTTCATGTGGTCTCTACCACAAAGTTATAGAACATCAGAAACATGGACTAGATATTTGGAAATAGATGCTTTCTCGGAAACAAACTCACAGGTAATAATTGGTAATGGTCAAGCAAATATGTGGATCGCTAATTGGCTAGGATCAGGACCTTTAATCAAGAAATGGCCGGCCCATGTACACATTCCTCAACCCTTTTTGAAAGTAAGAGACTTACAGGTACATCTGCATTCTCTTCATCCTCTATTTCAGCAGTATTTACATGCGCAAGTAGTCGAGGAAATTACAGCAGAGATTGAATTCTCACAGGAACAGGACATTTTTATTTGGAAACCAGAATATTCTGGACTATTCACAGTTAAAACAGCTTTTAGTTCTTTGAGGAAGGTAAAACATCCCATACAAATGTTATCTAAAGTATGGAATTCAATAATTCCAAACAAAATATCAATTTTTGTTTGGAAATTATTGAATGGAGCCCTACCATTTGATAATATTTTAATGCGGATGGGATTTAACTTGCCTTCAAAATGTCCTTTTTGCAAAAATCAGGATAGTCTCGATCATTATTTCAACAACTGTACAAATGCTATATCTTTGTGGACAAGATTTGATAAAATCATGAATTTTACCTGCTCAGATTTCCATTCCATTCAGGAAAGATTGCAATATTATTGGAATATTAGGGGATACTCTAACTTAAGACAATCAATTACAGCCAATATTCCAATGATAATTGTTTGGGAACTATGGAACTCAAGGAATAGCTTTATTAATGATGGGGTGCTTTTCTGTGTTCATATTGCATGGAAGAAGATACTTCGACTGAGTCAAACACTGTACTCCATCAATAATGCCATTGAATTTTCTAAAAGAGATCACATCTTCCTAACTGTAGGCTTCACTCCTCCTCTAATCAAAAGCTCTAAGTCTAAGATTACGATGGTGCGATGGAAACCCCCTCTACATGACTTAAAAGTAAATTGTGATGTTTCCTATAACTCGGATGGAGTAGGAATAGGATGTGTAGTAAGATCTCCATCTGGATTACTTGTAAATGCAACATCTGATTGTGTACATTGCTCAGTTTTCTCACCTCTTCACGCAGAATTGTTGGCTATATATGCAGGAATGAAACTCCTCACTGAACAGGGAAGTAACGGGATCATAGAATCAGATTCGAAGGTCGCAATTGACATACTGAGAGCATCGGCAAAACCGCCCTGGAATCTGATTCACCTTGTCAGGAGGATTAACGACCTACATCGGAGGAGACTATTCAAATTCGAACACATCTTAAGGGAGGCAAACGGACCAGCTGATCACCTGGCTAAGCTAGCAAACAAAAAGAGGGGACCAACTTTGTTTCAAGAAATCAGAACCCAGCCAAGCTTCCAACTATTACTGAGAAGAGACCTTCTGTTTCCACACTTCAGAAAAATTATCATTCGGAATTAGAAAATAGGAGAAACATCTCTGCTTCTTTTCTTCAGGCTAGAAAACTTGGATAATGGAGGAAGAACTGTCTGGCCATTACAAATCTCACACAGGGGTGGAGGATTTGGAAATGGAAACACGGTCCTTCAAAATTTCTCATTACTGAGTTTCTTTTTGTTAACTAAATAGGCTAGTCTTTGACTTGACTGTTTGTAAGCATCTTTTTAGTTCTAAATTGGTTTTGGGGATCCAATAAACAACCCCTCCTCATGATTTTAAAAAAAACATTAATATATTTACCTACGTATAATAACGACAAATAAAAAGTTGATATTTGGAAACTATTTGTTACGATGAATTGAACAATATAATATATGATAATATTATTACTTATATATCTATTCAAATATGTGATCAAATTTAGACACTGAATAGTGACATAAACTGAAATGAGCAATTTAAGATGGGACGGAGGAAGTATTCTTAAAATGACATGAATAGAGGAAAACTGAAGAATAATAACGGATGGACTTTAATCTTTAGCGTACCTAAAAGTAAGCAATGTACTAGTCTATTTGGAGCAAAATTTACAGGAAATGCTGACAGACCCGTGCTAACTAAAGTAAAATAGTCCCAATAAAAAACAGAAACAAGAAAACAAAGAACACCATCAATAAAATCAGTTTTTGGTCAAAAAGGAAAAAGAATCAGCTTTCTTCAGTGACATGTCAAATTCCTCCTACATTTAATTACTGATCCTTCTATGTCATGTGAAGTTCCACTATTTGACTTCGAAAAATCAATAAAAAATATTTATTAAAAATATTAAATTGTTTATAATCATAAATTACGAAATAAATACAGTACTTAAAATATTCTTTATAAAAATTTCAATTTTATATAATATGGTAATATCTAACTTATAATGAGTGTCATTACGCTCAAAAGAAAAGGAACATGCAGTAGTACTATCCTCTATTCTTTTTGGCAAAACATTTTTTCAAATAAGTTCATGTCCAGTTGAGCTGAGAGATGGTCAGAGATGGTTGGAGATGATATGAGATGGTTGGAGTTGGTATGAGATTATTGAAGGTAGTTGGAGCAGGTATGAGATTATTGGAGATAGTTGGAGCTGAGATGAAATTATTGGAGTTGAACTGAATTTGAATAAATATAATGAACTGAATCTTATTTAAATAATTTAAAATACTAAATTTAATATACTAAATTGAATTTTACTAAAATTAAATATAGTTACAGAATAGTAAAAATAGGTCTTAACAAAAGACTCGACTAGATTAGACTGTACTAAACTGGATTGGACTAAATTGGACTTAACTGAACCTTATTTAAAATACATTTATAACTCTAACTTAGGTTGGAAGTGCCAATATAACACAGCAATCTCAGAAAGTATCATTTAACCCTAACTAATTACTATATGTGACAATTTAACCCTAACTTTAAAAAAAAGTGCAGATATAGCCAAACTCCCTAATTCTGACGTTGACTCATGAAATTTCAACAATGACAAGAAATGAAATTATGGAAATACCCTAACTAAGAAGCTAATCAATTGATATCTAAAATACCCTTGATCTTCTTCTTCTTCACCACCGGTGACTAGACACCCCCCCTTTGGCCACTATTTTTTTGCCCCCGTTGCAGCTATTTTTCAATTTACCAAAATAGATACGTAAGTGGGCGGTGCAAGGTAATTTTTACATAGCAGCTATTAAGTAACATCTTCCACACGTTGCAACTATATTTTTTTGGAAGCGGTATATTTAACTGTTGCTTTGCGTGGCATCTAATTTTTACCTCTGTAGTAGCTATATTTTATTTTTCAAATAAGGTTCCTAAGTGGGCGGTGCAATGTAAAAATAACCTAATAGCTATTGTAATAACAACTTCCACACATAGCGTGGAAACAATTTTAAAAAATAGATGTTGCAACTATTTTTAAAAAGGTGTATAAAAATTTTAATTCTAGATTATAAATAATTTTTTAAAGGTGCTCCACCGGGACTGCCGCTGCTGCGCCGCCAAAAACCACCGTCGCTCCACCACCCCTCCCACTGCCACCACCTCAAATTCCTACTCAACCTCGTTGTGCTCGTCCGTCGCCGCATCCTCTCCACCACCGCCAATCGTTAGGGTCAGATTACAAACACAGAAATAGGGTCTCAACATCTGATTAAACAAAATGCAAAATGAAAGTGCCGGATTTTGCAATATTGAACCTCTAAGTCGTGCGCCACTGCCGCTAGTGGCATTATACCTAACCCTGTCGCCTCCCCCCACCCTAGCCGCGCTGCCTCTCCCCACCCTAACCCTGCCTACCCCGCCCTAACCTCTCGCACCGCAGACTCCTATCCCCCTAATTCTTCACCTTCTTCTCACCACCGTCACAAACCCCGCCGACTCTCTCCGCCGCTCCCCCTTGTGCCCTCTCCCCACCCTGGCTTCTACATCGTTTCTCGAATACCACTCGGGCCGTCCACCGAAAACTTATCCCCAACCCCTCCCCTCCCTCTCCTCGCCTTCACTATGCCTCCACCACCCTCTTCTTCGCGTCAAGAGAGAGAGAGAGAGAGAGAGAGAGAGGAAGAAGTGCATTTTCATAATAGCGACGAAGGAAGACCCATTCGAGGATTTTTCCCGATTCACCAAAACCCTAACCCCCTCTACTTGACCCTCGCCATGGCCATCCCCCACCGCCTCAAGATCACCCGTCGCAGCCCACCGGAAACCTTACCTCCACCCCTCCCCGCCTCTGCCACCCCACTTCGTCGCGTCAAAAAGAGAGAGAAGAAGAAGTACGAAAAGGGTTTTCAGCGACGAAGAAGTTCAGAAAAGTCAGCGGCGAAGGAAATGAGAAAATGGTTTTCTCTTTTTATTTTTTAGGCAAGTGAAAATTATCTTTTCACTGATATCTGGCCAAAAAAAACATTGACTAAAAAGTCAATGGAGTCAAAATTTATTTTGTCACTTTCGGAGATTGCGGAGTTATATTGGCACTTTCAGCCTAAATTCATGGTCATTTTAGCACTTAACTCTAATTTAAATACTAAATTCAACTTAATATAAATATACTAAACTGAATTTACTAAAGTTAAATATAGTTACAAAATAGTTTAAATAGGCCTTGATAAAAACTGAACTGGATTTGACTTTATCAAGCTGGAATGGATTGAATTGAACTGAATTGGAATGTACTGAACTGGACTGGACTGGACTGAACCAAACCTTATTTTAATAATTTAAAATGCTAAATTCAACTAAAATTGAATATATTAAAATGAATATTATTAAAATGAAATATAGTTACAAAATAGTAATAACATGCATTAACAAAAACTTAACTGGAATTGAGTTGAATTGAACTGAAACTTGTTTAAATAATTTAAAGTACTAAATTCAAATAAATTTAAATATCCTAAATTTAATTTAATTTAATATAGTTATAAAATAGTAATAATAGGCCTAAACAAAAACTGAATTGATCTGGATTGGACTGGGCTGGACTTAACTGAATTGAACATAATTCTGATTAACTAAATTTGGTTTGATAAAAATAAATAAAATAATATAGGAAAAAAACCATAACTTGAAAATGGTTCATTATTATGAAATTTAATGTGAAATAAATTCAAATTAATTAATTAATTAGCTAGAATTTTAGATACCGCCCGTAATTATAAATGAGAAAATAATATCTGAATTGAAATTAATGAATAAAACTGAATGAATATTAATTAATTAAATATAAAATTAATTAACTATATATAAATGAGATAATGTAAATATATTAATGAATAGATCTAAAATTTTAACATATAGTTTTGAACTGAATTTGAATTAAAATTAATATGCATGCTTCATAGTCGAAAAAATATAATAATTCTTATTTTTTCAATTTAAATAATATTTACTAAAATTTTAATATTAAAATAAATTCATAACAATTTGATTTGATTTTTTTTAAAAGAGTTGAAAGTATTGTAGTTGATATTATTGGAAATTATTGGAGATGAGATGAGATTAATGAAATTATTAGAATTGAGATGAAATTATTGGAGATGGTATGAGATTATTGGAGCTGAAATGAGATTATTGAAAATTAGTTGAGATTATTGAAGATGGTATAAGATGAACTAGATGAAATCAACTGAACTAGACAGGCCTAATGCATAGTGTGCGTTTAATTTCTGTAGATTTTTTCTCTTCTAAATTCATAGAAGTGTGGAGGAATTTCTTTGATGATTAATTATAGGAGAAATGAAGGAGATGGTAGCATCCTACTATTAATTTACAACAGTTCACTCATTTGAGTTTGAACTTGAGTATTATGTTATTATGGCAGTATTTTTTCAAGTTAATCTGATACCCAGTTTATTTTATTTTAGTTAATTTTAATTTAATACAAATTTAAAGTTAATTTAGTTAATTCAAACCAGTTCAGTAAGAAAACAAATTAGACGAACAAGAACGTTCGTAAGTTTGGTTGATTCATTTTCTTCGTGATCTTTAAGTCACTCTATTGTTATATCTACTTGTTTTGTGTGATAACAATAATGCAGTGTTTTTTACTCAATATAATAGGTCTCATAAGTGTGTGAAGCACATTTATATTAATTAATCATTGTATTAAAAATTAGGTGATTTCATGCAACTTTCAAGTTCATCACATTTTGTCTACACTTCAAATTGTCGATATTTTCAATAAAGATCTTCCCAGTTCTTTCTTTGATTTTTCTAGCTCGAGTTTTGTGTTTCCTTTCATACACAACTTTGCACTTAGTGTACTCTTGGACGTGATCTTTTCGTTTGATTTATAATGAATAGAACTGGAATAAATAACTGTAATAAAAATTAAATTAAATTAAGATAAATGTGTATTTAACATGACTCATAAGTTGATTTTACTAACTCTCCCTCCATCTCAGTCTAAATTACACAATAATCATTACCATACTGTTCAAAAAACATGTTTGACCGTCAATATGTTTACCTACGTATACTAAGTGAAAATAAAAAAAGTTGATATTTAGAAACTACTTGTTACGGTGAGTTCAACAATATCACATACGCTAATATTTTTTGCGCACATATCTATTTAAATATGTGCTCAAACTTTAATAGCGAATAATGACATAAAACTAAGTAAGAAATTTAATCTAGGACGGAGGGAGCATATACTACAAACAATTTTGTAAAAAAATTACTTCTATTAAAAAGAAGAATTTTGTTTTGAGGAAAATAGGAAATGTTCTCCTTTTACTTTCAAAATAAGACAATTTTACTTATAACCACAACTTTCACCAAACACAATCTAAATTTTATCAAATAAAAAAATTATTGAACTAAATTAAATTGAAATATTTTTTTGTAAAGAAACATGAGTTTATTATAAATTTCAATTCAACATGCCACCTGGGTTTTACCTTATATCCTTTAGGCTACACATTCATTTAAGGGAATAACAGAAGAAATTATTGACATGTTAAAAAGTGTAAGAATTTATAATAACTAAAGTTTGTTAATTTAGACTTAATTAACTTCAACTTCACTTGAATTAATTCAATTGTTTAATTTAAGTATTATTAATAATAAATTTCATAGAGTCTTAATTATTCAAATGGACTAGTCCATGTTTAAATTATATGCGAAATAATAATCTTCTTATATAGAAACAGAAAAAGAAAAGGGAATGAGAGATGGAATAAGTTTCACACAAAGTGTAGATGAGAAAATCATAGGTGTCTTAGTAAGAGATGAGGACCTATTTACTAATGGATATTTGGACTTTTGTTCAATTCAGACCGGATCAAATTCATTTCAGCATATTTGTATTTATTTCAATTCAACTCACCATATTTATATTTATTTCAATTCAGCATATTTATACTTATTTCAGTTCAGTATATTTATATTTATTTTAGTTCAGTGTAATTTTCACCATAATTTATTATATAATTATTATGTTGGCATATGACAACTATGCAAATTTTATAATTATATGCATAATAATATATTAATAAATATTTAAATTTTAAATAATTTTATGAGTAGAAACATAACATATATTTTTTTAAATAAAAGATAATTGACATATATTAAAATACATAACATTACACACTTGATCAATACTGATAGAATGGTTTGCCGTAAATATTTCTGTATTCCAATACTGAATACATAGAGATTACAATAGAAGTGAAATAAGGAAAGAACTCTAATCTAATCATGAAACTTATCACAATCTAATCATGCAACTTATCACAATCTAATCATTAATCTGATTTACTCTAACATCCCCACCTCAAGCGAAGTGTCGGATTCTCAGAGACGCAAAACTTGGATCTGAAGAACTCAAATAACGGACGAGATAAACCCTTGGTGAAAATGTTCACTATATGAAGAGTGGTGGGAACATGAGCAGCACACAGTTTCCCAGAAGAGACGAGCTCCCGAACAAATTGATAATCAATGCTGATGTGCTTCGCTCGCTTGTGAGCCACCGGATTCTGAGTTGAGAAGATTGCACTGTTATTGTCACAAAGCAGAAGAGGCGGACCAGACAGAGGAATATGAAGATCACGCAGCAGATGAGTTAACCAAACAACCTCAGAGGCAGTATTAGCCAAACCCCGATACTCGGACTCAGTGCTAGAGCGAGAACTTTTTTTGGAGGAGGGAGAAAATATGGGCGGCTTCCAGGAAGAAAAAAGAGAGGAACATTTAGGTTTAAGGGTTTGGATCAGAAAAAACTCAGATACCATGATAGAATGATTTACTGTAAATGTTTTTGTATCCCAATACTGAATATATAGAGAGATTACAATAAATAAGGAAAGAACTCTAATCTAGTCATCAAACTTATCACAATCTAATCATTAATCTGATTTACTCTAACAAATACCATCATCATCTATTTCCTATTGCTGTCTTTTAATCTCCATATTAGTAGAGATAAATTGCCAAATTCTTGTTTCTATATCCATTCAAATTTTATTCATTTCAAATTTTCTGTAGCGTGTTGAACAAATATGCATCTACATTTTCTTGAACGTTTGATTCATGCTCCACAACGGCTTTGTATCCCAAGTTCCTCCATGAGAATGAAGTTGTGAAGCGTGATGGTAACTGCAATTATATATGGATACCTACCATTTCCCTTCATTTGAGGCATCACATGAAGAATGTGCCATCTCTGCTTCAAGTTGCCGAATGCCCTTTCTACGATGGTTCGTAGTGAATAATGCCGATAGTTAAATTATTCCAATATTCCTCTAATTTTTCGGTTTCTTCTATAATCCGGCATATAATACCTCACATTTGGATCCATAAAAGGAGCCAAATATCGATCCTTTCATATTTGGATATCTCGAGTCCACCAAATAATATTTTCATGTAAGGTAAAACATATTTTAATCAAAAAATAAAA
>JAULKK010285452.1:0-13877 GCA_032355705.1 Rubia peregrina
GATATTGGATTGGTATTCTTCCATTAATTGGACTAGGTTATTTATTTTCTGACTATTTGTTGGGTCGGTTATATAGTTATTTTGGCTTTGGTTTTCCTGGTTATACTGACCCAGTATAGGTTCTGAATCACCTAAATTAGATGATGTAGGGCTTTTACGAGTGGTGGGCCTCGGGTGAATAACAGAATAATTTTGGGCATGATCACAAACGACATTAACATGTAAAAGTGAAGACAAATTTAAGTTACCTCTTTGTGTATGTGACGTCAAATTTGTCAGGTTGTCCACTTTTCCTTTCTCGGCGTCATAAACTTCTACCTGTTTCCTGCCACTTATGGCCGAACATTCACCATCATCAGTCTTTCCTTCAAAAGCTACCCTCATGTAGCCAAAGTTCATACATTTATTTCTTTTCCTAACACATACTAACTCCTCAACCTGCCGCTTCCCTTTTCTTTATTATCAGTCCGTAGAAGTTCATCTATTGAGAGCCCCTTTTAATGAATGTACACCTATTTCCTCGCCTGTTAGCATTGGTTCTTGTGGAATTTTTCTCCTCCTCGGGATTTGAGTCATCACTAAGAACAGTGGGATGAGATTGTTCCTAGTCAATTCATTCTTCCATTTGCTTTCTTTTCACTTCCTATATTCTTTGTATTGACCTAGAATTGCTTTCTTGAAGTGTCTCTAGTACGATGCCAATTAATTGAGTTGGCTTCCTGTTTGGATGTTGAATGAGTCTGCCTTCCTCATTATATGTTTCAAGTATCAAGGAATTGGGATCATTATCCCTTGTCATGTCATCTTCTATCTTCCAATCTGCCTACTCAATCAGAGTGCCATTTTTGTACCATTCTGCTCCAACATTATTAATAACTCTGGAATTGCATTTCTGGCTGGCGGTTCCTTCGATACTTCCCTAAGATTGTGCTCAAAACCAGCAAATGGGTTGGTCAGTAAATGCTGAGGATTCACCTCCGCATTCTGTGGGTCGGGTGCTGGCTGAATTCCTGTTGGTAACTCCTCTGGCATTGACCCAATGACCATGTCACAATCTCGGTAATTTGATGAGTTATAACCATCCCCTTCAATAACACCCCCACAAACGTGGTTCGAAATCCTGATATCTGTCTATGCCTAGGACAGATTGCTCTTGAGGATTGTTCATTGCATTTATGTGATTCACCTCTTCCCAGCTGAAAATTATATCTTCTTGATACTGAAACTCCTAGTGGAAATCATTCCTCTCCCCTTGAAACCTGTGTTCATTAATGCGCAAGAAATCATTCAGTATTCTTGTGAATCTCCTCGCATGTAAATTTTTGTGGACTCTCATTGATGGTGGATAGAGTTCAGCATTAGTATCTCTGATATTGTAGAAGAAAATGATGAATTTGTAACCATTACATTAATCTTCTTTGTTTTTTTATCACATCTCATTCATCCCTTAATAATAAAATTCTTATGGTGGGTTTCAACAAAGATTGCATGACTGTAATCAAAACATTCACCCGTAAATTCCAATTCAAGTATTACATTTTAAAGATTTTATTAGAAGAGTACTTAGATCTGTCTTCTTTTGAAAACTGAGTGTTCTAAGTTGGAAGTGTTGGAGACTAGGAACGGTTTGAAAAGTTCAAAAATCTAAGTGCATTGTAGAAGTTGTTGAAAATTTAAAATGTGAGTTAAATTATATTGGCGTTGTAGTAGATTTTGGCACTTTATTGATGTAAATGCTTCAATATTGGGGCATTTGTTTCGTATTTTTGGATTATATCAAAGCCTTATGTCGCTCTAAGGCATGCATGCCATCATTTTGACCTACTAGGGGCAGATATGCAGATCCCCTGACTTTGCTCGAGAGATTTTAATAAGGTATTACCGCGGAAAGAATTTTAGAGCTCACATCTAGAGATGAGTCGAGATAAACTGCTCTAGAGAAATTTTTGAATTCTGTTAACTATTCAGCATGGGCTTCTCAGGAACACAGAGCAAATTGTTGCAACGTCTGAAACTATGTAGCTTGTAACCATGAGTTGCATGATATTTTCCCTTACTCGTCCATTACTTTTATACTGACCATGTACTAAGATAAAGGGGCAAAATATATTTATAACCCTAACTTTAGGTTGAAAGTGTCAATATAATCCTACAATCTCATAAAGTGTTAATTTAACCCTAAGTAATTATTGTATGTGTCAATCTAACCTCAGCCTTCGAAAAATTTGTGGCGATATAGCCAACCTCCCTTATTCCAGCATTGACCAAATGAATTCAGACATAATCAAAAACTGAAATGACAAAAATATGCCTGACTTTTTAGTCAACGTTCAGTTAAGAATAAGGGACCCATTGGAGAGGACACGAGGGGGTCATGGAATGTTCAAATTTGAATCTCACTGGATAAAGTCCAATGATTGCGTTCAATGGTGGAGGAAAATTGGAATTGGGAGTGATTCCACTTGATGAAAACAATGGAAAATTGCGAGGAAAATGGGTGTTCCCAAAAAATTCTAGAGAGATTGGAGTAAATTTGGAAGTCTTTGTATGATATAGGAAGTGGTTTAATCACTGACAGTGCCGAAGAGCATATTTTGAAATCCAGACAGTTGTATGAGCTATTATAGGAAGCAGATGGTATAAGGTGGAAACATAGAGAAAGATAGCACAGGTACAAGGAGGGGGTGGAAATACCAAGCATTTTCATCGATTTGCTTCGCAGAGAAGAGTAATCAATCAGATTGCAGGATTAAGGAATGCAAACCAAGAGCACTGATGAAGACAGTGGTTAAACATATGCATTCATATAAATCGTTGAGGCCTGATGGTATGAGCCAGGTTTTCTTTCAATTTTTTGTCATATTGTGAAATTTGATGCTATTTATTTTGTATTGAAATTTCTTAATGAGGGTACTTTTCAATCAATGTTGAACTTATGCACACGATCTCGTTGTCAAGACAAATCACCTTAAACACATTACACAATTTCATCATATCAACCTATGTACGTAGTATGGTATATCGCATTGCACCAAAGGTTGTCGGAGATAGACTTTGCTCGATTATTGCAAAGATTATCTATGAGTCACAATCGGTCTTCATTTCTACCAGACTCATCGTAGATAATATATTAGTATCTCACAAGTTTCTCCACACCATGACAAATAAGGGGTTAGGGCTAAAATTGAGACATATGAGCATTGAGTTGGATATGAGTAAGACGTGTAATTTTTTTGAATGGAGTTTTGTAAAAAATACTCTCACTTAGTTGGGTTTTCTGTGGGCTTTTACAACTTATTCATCAATGCTTATTTAGTGTCTCCTTTTCTTTCGTTTTGAATGAAAGAGAATCAAGCAATCTACAACCAAAGAGAAGGTTTCACGAGGGAGGTCCTTTGTCGCTACGTATGTCCATCATTTGTACCCATGTTTTTTTCTTCACTTCAGGTGATCTTATGAGAGCATTGAGGATTAAGGCCAGGTATTGGAGTGTCACGGTTTAGCTAAGAATATCTCATTTATTCTTCATAAATCATGGAATCCACAGAGAATGAGGTTACACATGTAAAGTGGGCTATTCGACTCTCTGAAGACACATCTAGAGTTTGGATTAAATCATATAAGTTTGGGGCGTTGTTTGGCCCCAAAACTACGACGACTGTGTGGCATAAGATATGAAATATTTTGAAAATTCAAGAGGTGCAATGACATGGAAAATATTTGGGTTTATCGTCATATGTTTCAATAGTAGAGGATGTGATATTTTGGATATTATTAAAGGATTTTTTTTATCATTCCTACAAAGCTCCTGTATATCATATACAAATTGAATGCACTGGTTCTCCTGAGCAAAGCTCACAAGGTTGAAACTGATAGGAAGGTAAGGTTTTTGGATTTAAAAGACACTAAATTGGCTATGCTTAGTAAGCATGCATGGAGATTTCTTACAGTTCTTGCGAGAGACTTTAAGGCTAAGTATTCTCCTAGCTCTTCGCTCTTCAAAGTAAGCCTGGGATATAGGCCTTCTTAATGGCGACGTAGTATTTTTGGATGAGTGAGGAGTATGAATTCAGTGTGTTCAAAACACTTTTAGTGATAGGATATGGGTAGGTAGCATACAGACCTTGTGCAATCGCATTTCCACCTAGACGATGAATACAAAATCATGAAAACTTAATTGTGAATTCATGAAGGGATCACTGGCACTGTGGATCGAGTGGGAAATTCTCATGAGGATCCCCAATTACCACTACACCACCATTTTAAGATGACAACTTGGGTACGAACAAATTGTTTTACGAAGTCGTGTGTACCACTGACATGCTCATTTTATGAGTTGGAGGATGGGTCTACTTCCCATTTGGTTTTTTGTTGTACTTTTGCATTAAGGGTATTGGCTCTGAGATGTGTTCACACCCTGTGCGAGAGCAAGAGGTCAATTTTGTTCAAACAATTTCTTATTGACAACAACGTAAGCCACAAGGAACTCATTTGCTAGTTTTTTTGTTACAAAAAAATTGACTCTTTTTCTAACGCAAATCACTTAGAGGCCGATATTTTTGGTTTGATTTTCGAAAGCAAACCAATGGCTCTATTGCAATCGCAAATTAAAGGCCCAAGAATGTTTTGCTGTTGAAAGTGATGGGGATTGGAGAGTGTTTGGTTAATGATAGGGGGATTTTGTTAAAGGAGCATCGTGGTGCATAATTGATGAAGCACTTTCCATGGGAGAAATCTTAAACTTGAGGAAAGTCTGAATATGATAAATGTTGCTTTCACTGGTGAATTCCTTTAGCACATGCATATAATTAGATAATTAGATCACGATAAGTATTATGACTAGTATTAACGAATAAGATCCATTATGAATTATCCTAACAAGTCAGATTCCTAACAAGAATTAATTCAATTTGTTAGACATATCCAATTCAAAAATACATATTTAGTCAAACAAACTGTACACATGTCAAGTGAATCTTACACATGTTCACAATGAATAGATATATTAAATGCATTTTATTAATGAATGCCTTAGACATATCAAATTCATTTCATAAATTAAATAAACTTTTCAATGGTGAGAAAAGACATATTTACCCCATTTTATCCACTTATAATATCTTCATAATAAATTATTATTGTCAAATATTGAATTTCCAAGTGAATCTTACACAGATTAAATAAATATCAATTTTGTTCATAATTAGTTATATGAATACAACCAAGTCCATCACATGTATCTAATTGCAAATCGTGAAGTTAACATTTACGATGGTGAGAAAAGACAAGTCTACCCATTTACCACTTCATGGATGACATCATCATAGTCGATGAATTCAACAAGTATTGATGTGTCAAAGTTAGCTTACACGTGTTCACAATCACAAGAGAATTCGGTCAGATCTACCTATATAAAATATGTATCCAATTCCAAATCATGTCTTTAAAATTCTTAAAAGATGAGAATAGACCGGCCAACCTATTTGCTACCTCATGAATAACATCATCATATTTTGAAATGTCCAAAATGCCCGTATTGAAGTCATGGATGACATACAAAGCTCATAAAGAAAATAGTTTGAAACAAAAATAATTATATAACAAGTAAAGAAAAACACAATTCATCATCAGACTGGCAAAATTTATCAATTATGTTATTATTATCTTCATGCTCTTAAGTGTGATAGTTATAATTCTAAATACTCTTTAGAGAGTGACATATCCTTATATTGACTTATGTTTATTAAAGGATGAAAATCGTCATAATGGCCTAAACATCAAAGATATAAAAAAAAACACTTGCATATCCTCCCCATCCCAATCTACCTTTGTTTGATAACAACAAAATGTTTCAGAAAAAGAATTAGTGAGATAAGGCGCCAAATTTAGCCTCAAGAAAGCATTATATTTATTTCTTCATTACCCAATAAAGATTATTCGATTTATTCCAAATGAAAGACATGAAAAATTCAAAAGCATGAGAGAATATGAGATGAATAGGGGAAGGCACGAGTTGCAGGTGAAAATTCTTCGCATTTAAGGAGGGGAAACCCTCTCATCATATCCAATTTTATGAAAATCTGGGGGGGAAAGGGAGAAATATGTACCAATAGTAGGAAGCTTTTGCTCTTGATACGATATCAAAATTATTGTTTATTATAGCTTTCTTAGTTTAGTATTTTTAGGAATTTAACACTATATTTTTTCCCACTGAGTTTTTTAGTGAGGTAGTGTGCTCATATTTAGATTTAATTTCAAATATTGTAATTTAGGAGTTTTGATCTGATTAGAATTAGATTTAGTATAGATAAGGTAGATTCATTCAAGAATTCATCCAATATATGGATTGATTTACTTGGATGAATATGGTCATCATTTATATAAATTAGGTATTGTAGTTAGATATAGTTTTAGCTTCTTAAAATTGCAATAAGTAATTCCACTTTCTGACAGGAGTTATCAAATCCTTGTCTAATTTATATTCTTGAACGCCACACCTATGTACTATAAATAAGAGATGTTTTTCAACATTTTAATTACCTTACACCTTTTATCAATCATATATTCTGAATTTTCGAGTTTATACTCTTTGTTTGCAAGTGTTTTCATTGTTGAGAACAATCCCGATGGCCAGCTGTCATCAATTTCGTGCGGCCACATTAGGGTTTGTGAATTCCTTAATTTGGTCAAATATTTAAATTCCGCAATCCAGAGTTTCGCAAGAGGATTTATATCAGTTGGCATCAGAGACATATCTTCATCTCGCAATTTGCTCATGATCTTTTGAGTTGATTCATTTTATCGTGAGTTTCTCTACTGTTCTCCTTATCTCATGATCAGTGCCACTTCAGCATCCCAATCAGCATGCGTCCAATCACCGTTCATTAGCAGGACTTTGCATGGGTGGTGTGAGACGTTTATCTCCGTTAGTTTTGAAGATCGTTCATGTTTCGAGGATGAAACTTTCGACCACAGAAGGAATGATACAATATCAAAATTATCATTTGATAAAGCTTTCTTAGTTTAGTATTTTTAGGAGTTTATCACTGTACTTTTTTTCCACTGATTTTTTAGTGAGGTAGTGTGCTCATATTTAGGGTTAATTTTGAAATATTGTAATTTATGAGTTTTGATTATATTAGAATTAGATTTACTAAGTTTAGATAAGGTAAATCCATTCAAGAATTCGTCCAATATTTGGATTGATTTACTTGGATGAATATAGTCATCATTTAAATTTAAATTCGATGTTGTAGTTAGATGGAGTTTTAACTTCTTAAATCTTCCACAATTCATTCCAGTTTCTTACAAAAGTTACCAAATCCTTGTCTAATTTGTGCTCTTGAAGGCCACACCTATTATGTACTATAAATAGGGGATGGTTTTCTTCATTTTAATTACCTTACACCTTTTATCAATTATATATTCAGAATTTTTGAGTTTATACTCTTTACTTGCGAGTGTTTTCACTGTTGCTTAATCTTGCAGGTTAATTAAGTACCAATACCCTTTATTTGTGAACTAATCATGCGGTCTAGTTAGTGAGCAAAATTTTGAAATTGGGAGCAATCATGAGGGGTAGTTGTCATTAATTTCGTGCAGCCATATCAGAGTTTGTGAATTCCTTAATTCGGTCAAAGATTTGAATTCCATAATCAAGAGTTTTCACATAGAGATTCATATTAGTTGGCATCAGAGAAATATCTTCATCTCGCGATCTATTCATTATCTCGTGAGTTGATTCATTTTATCGTGAGTTTCTCGCTTGTTCTCCTTAACTCACAAGTTAGTGCCACTTCAGCATCCTAGTCGATAAATAGTCATTGCCTAGTCATATTCCAGTCACCATTTATTAGCAGGACTTCATAGGGATTTCGTGGGACATTCATCCCCGTTAATTTTGAAGATCGTTCACGTTTTAATGACGAAACTTTTCGACCACGGAGGAAATGATACGATATCAAAATTATCATTTATTATAGCTTTCTTAGTTTAGTATATTTAAAAGTTTAACACTATACTCTTTTTTCCACTGGATTTTTTTAGTGTGGTAGTGTGCTCATACTTAAAGTTAGTTTCGAAATATTGTATTTTAGACGTTTTGATCTGATTAGAATTAGATTTAGTATGTTTAGATATGGTATATTCATTCAACAATTCGTCCAATATTTGTGGATTGATTTACTTGGATGAATATGGTCATCATTTAGATTTAAATTAGGTATCGTAGTTAGATATGGTTTTAGTTTCTTATAGTTGTCATAATTCTTTTTCAATTTCTATTTGTACTAGCAGAATTATACCCTATAAATAGGAGAGGCCATCCACAAAATTATAGACTTTTACACAACATTATTATCAATAAAAAATTCACATTTTCGAATTTATTGCTTGCGAGCATTAATCTTCATTGTTGCCTTTGTGAACTAATCATTTGGGCTAGTTAGTGAACAAAGAACCCTTTATTTGTGAGTTAATCAAGCAGGCTAGTTAACGAGTAAATTTTTTAATTGTGAACCAATCATGCGGGCTAGTTGGCTTTACAATTTTTGAGCTGTTCAAGATCCCAAGGACTAGTTTTGATCAATTTGTGCGGTTATACTAGGGTTTTTAAAATCCATCGTTTAGTCAAAGATTTAAAATTCCGCAATCCAAAGTATTCGCAATAAGATTCATATCCTTTGGTATCATAGCAAAGCAAAAGTTTCTTCGACCATAATATTTGTCGGCATCAGTTGGTATCGTTGGGGGATAACAGTTGGTACCTTCATATTTGTATTTTTTTTTAAAAAAATTTAAAAAAAGAAAAGCAAAAAGTAGAATTTCGCCGCCGCCACAGCTCAAGTCCAGTTTCGATCACCGCAGCATCTCCGACGATCCCACCGCCGCACCACCATTCTCTTCATTATCTCCGTTCGACTTGAGAATCCCGTTGTTCTGCTCGTCGATCAGTTTCAACCACAAATCCGCAGCTTTATTATCGTTAGCTACAACTCTGTCCACTATCGATCTTCTTCATTTGCTGGTTCAACTTGACGGACGGGAGGGACCTCCGACGAATTCAGTTTTTCGTTTGGCATCTCGACGGACTCCTTCTTCTTTCCCTTCTATGCGATGCTAGATCCGATCAACAGCTCGTCCCCGATCTATTAATCATCTCTAACCAGTACCGCGTAAAAGAAAAGTTTAGCTAAAAAGGAGACCAGTCGGCGAGTTAAACGCGCACGCGAGCGGAAACAAGGGCGTGTAAGATTCACGCGCATGTCACTTTGAAGGAACGTCAATTACGTGCGCGAGACAACCAGCCAACATTTTCATCTCGTGTTTGTTCATCATATCGTGAGTTAGTCCAATTTATCTCGGGTCATTCCATTTTCTCGCCTGGTGCTTGTTATATTACGAGTTAAAGCCTAGTCAGTGCCCAGTCATCGTTTATTATGAGGACTTTGTAGGGATGCCGTGGGACGTTTATCTACATTTAATTTCAAAGATCATTCTTGTTTCGAGAATGAAACTTTTCGACCACAGAGGGAATGATAAGATATCAAATTTGTCATTTATTATATTTTCTTAATTTATTATTAGATTATGGTTTTATGTGGTCAACACTATACTCTTTTCCCACTGGATTTTTTTAATGAGGTAGTGTGATCATTTTATTTTATATTTATTAATATTAATGAAGCCATAAACTCTGTCATGTTATCTTAGAAGAGTTTTGGTAATATTTTAATTATGGTTTAGAATATTCAGTTTTATTATGATTAGAATTATATTTGGTAGGTTTAGATAAGGTAGATTCATTCAAGAATTCGTCCAATATTTGGATTGATTCACTTGGATGAATATGATCATCATTTAGATTTAAATTAAGTATTGTAGAAGGAGGAAGAAAATGATTATTTTGAGTATCGGTAAATTGAAAACTGGTGCTAGTACTAAACTAACAAGAGAATAATGATATTTATGCACTGGTATAATTTTTTGAACCAGTTCTGATAGGAAAAAATGCGGGAAATGATATAAACCAGCATCGGTATCAGGTTTTATAACTAGCACCAGCTTTAATACCGGTGCTACATGTTTATGGTTGTATATGAGAAAATAATTTCAGCACCGGTTTTATATTTATACTGGTGGTGATGAAAAAAATACGCTGGAAATCGTAAAATGTGAGCACCACATTGTTAGCACTGATTCTTTTACCGATTCTATTTTGTTAAACTAAGAATTTGCACCTGTATGAACTACTAACACTGTGCTAATGGTGCATTAAATGCCCACCAACCACCTTTTTGTAGCGGGTAAAAAGTGGAAGAAGCTTGGTTTTGTGTTCACTAATGGAAAATTTTGGATGAATAAAATATTGAATGCTCATCACCGAATACCCTTGAAGGTACTTTATACTTTGCTTTAATATACCAATTATTTTGGTGTATGTGAGGAATGATAGGTTGGCATTTATTTTTTGCATGGGGGTACATTTACACTATGCGTGAAATGGGTTTGCTAGGTAGTATTGTTGATGAATTGGATGTCTTTTTCAAGCATGTGGTTTGATAAGGTGTGGTACTAATGTGATGTTGCATGCTGTGGATTGTAAATTGATGTTTCATGAGTACAATGAAGTTTTGGGGGTATAAGTGTATATACTTTTGTGGAAAGGAAGTTAATGCACATTGATTTGATTATAGATATGTACCGTGTCATCGAGAGACGAGAGAAAGTGTATGAGAACGTTAGTTTGGTCAGTGATGATTTTATTGCTTTTGTTAGGGAGTTTATAGAGCATGCATTCAGTCATGAAAAGTGCATCTTATGTCCTTGTTGTGATTGTAAGAATTGTAACCGTATTACCGATCGTGACTTGTTGCAACTCTATTTGTGTAAGATAGGGTTTGCAAAGGAATATTTGGTTTGGACCTTTCACAGTGAGAAACCACCACCGGAGGTGGTTGTAGGTAGCAAGGGTGAATGTTTTGGGGATGTGTGTTTGGATGAAGTGTGTGAGGATGAGGTGGATGAATTCAGGGGAAGACCTGATGTGCTGTCAAAATTTCTAGATGAGAAGGATAAACTGTTGTTTCCCGGTTGGAAGAAGAACGACATTGTCATGTCGTGTTTAATAGAGTTGTTTAACATGAAAGGTGTTAGTTCTTGGTATGATACTAGCATGAATAAATTGCTCAAGTTTTTTAATGATAAGGTGTCGTCCTGAAATGATTTACCAGACAACATATATGATGCGAAGAGAATTTTGTGTCCAATGAGGATGAATTATATATAAAAAATACATGCATTCCCCAATGATTGTGTTTTGTATATGGGTCATTTAGAGAAATAGGTGTCATGCCCCATATGTCACATTCCTCATTATAAGGAACGGAGGATTGAGGCTCTCAATGAGGAGGTTGGGGTGAAGGTAAGGAATGTGTTCCCGCTAAATGCATGTGGTACCTTCCTATTGTCCCGAGGCTGAAGAGGTTGTTTAAAAATGTTGAGGATGTGAAGATCATGACATGGTACAGGGATAAGGGTGTCTTGATAATGACATTATCAGTCACCCTGCAGATGCAGATCAGTGGAAGAATTTTGACACGATGTATCCTGTGTTCGCAGCCGAATCTAGGAATTTGAGGATGTCTTTGTGTACTAATGGTATGAATCCCTTTGGTAACATGTCTTTGAAACATTTTTCGTGACCGGTTATGCTTTCCATTTACAATCTACATCCTTACCTTTGCATCAAGCAAAAATATATTTTGATGCCTTTGATGATTTATGGTCCGAGATAACCTGGAAATGACATCGACACATATACAATCCCTCTCATTGAATATTTGAAGGTTTTGTGGTCCGACGGTGTTGATGTGTTTAACGGTTATCGTGGGACCAAGTACAATTCATACATTTTTGCACGATAAATGATTATTCAGCTTATGGTAATCTTTCTGATTATGTGGTTACGGGTCACAAGGAATGTCCTGTGTGCGAGGAAGGTACTGATTTTCACCAGCTAAAGAATTAGTAGGAAGACTATGTATCTTGGCTATCGAAAATTTCTCACCACAAAGCACAAGTTACGAGATGGTGCAATTCATTTCGTTGAGGGGAGGGAGAGGAGGAAGTCTCCAAGAATATTGAGTGGTTTTGCAATACACAGAAAGGTGAGGAAATTAAATGTTGTCCTTGGAAAAAAGATATCGAGTGTTCTCCATAGAAGAAAAGATCGATTTTCTTTGATTTGCCATGCTGGGAGAATTTAGAGGTTTTCCACTGTCTTGATGTGATGCATATAGAGAAAATGTGTGCGAGTGTTTAATTGAACTCTCAATAACATTCATGGCAAGACCGTGGATAGTTTGAAAGCACGGAAGGATTTGGTTGAACTGGGTATACGATTTGATTTAGCTCCAGAGGTGAAAGGTAAGCGGGCGTACTTGCCACCAACCCCTTACAGTCTTTCAATGACTGAGAGGTAGTCAGCTTGTGAGTGTATTAAGGGGGGTCAAGATACCGTCTGGCTACTGTTCCAATGTAAGTCGATTTGTGAACGATGAATTGCGTCTCAATGCTTTGAAATCACATAATTGTCATGTCTTAATGCAATAGATCTTGTTCGTTTCTATCTATGGTATCACGGAGCCGGAGGTGAGATTTTGCATCATGCGGATGTGTTTTTTCTTCAACTCCGTTTGTCGTAAGAATATTAGCAAGAAACAGCTTGGTGAATTGGAACGTAAGAGGATTGTAGTGTTGTGTTTATTTGAGAAGTACTTTCCACTATAATTATTCAACATTATGGTACATCTCGTCATCTATGTGGTTAGGAAAATTAGAATATATGCTCCAGTGGGAATGAATTGAATGTACCCGTTCGAGCGTCACATGGGGGTCTTTATGTCCTACGTACACAATCGTAGCTGACCCGATGTGAGCATTATGAAGAGGTATATCACGGAGGAGATCATTGAGTATTTCACTACAAATTTTATTGGGAAAACAACACTTGGAGTTCCGCAGCATGTGCAAAGTGGCAGGAAGAATGGAATCCCACGGTCCGAAGGTACACTGTACACTCCCTACAATGTTGAGTTGATGAAACTACACTTTTATCTTTTGCGAAACAGTAGTGAGATTGCAATATATGTTGAGGATCGCATTTCATTGTTAGAGGAACTTCATCTGGAATGGCCGTCGAATCAGATACAACTGGCGCATTTTCAACTTTTGTCAACTGGTTTTGCAATCGTTGAAATGTGGGTCGAATGCCTGCTAAGATTCATGTGTTTGCAAGGACACCCAACTGCACGGTGAAAAGATATCAGGCCTTTGACATGAATGAGTTTAGTTTCTCAACGATTGAGAAAGATAGCAAGAGCACTATGCAGAACAACGAGGTTTACATGGAATCTGAATCCATGTGACATACGAGCAAGAAAGAAAATAACCCTATCGTTGTTGCTATGTCCTTTTATGGTGTGATCGAGGAGACATGGGAGTTGAATTATATGGAATTTAAAGTTGTTGTCTTCGAGTGTCGATGAGTTGAGAACGGTAAAGTGTCTGTTTTGAGAAGTCCATGGGTTTTACATTGTTGGACCTGAATCTAGTGGGTTATGAGAATGGAAAGTTTATCCTTACCGCCCAAGCTCGACAAGTATTTTATATTCAGGACTTAAGCAATGAGAAGTGGCATCTTGTCCTACATGGGAAGCAATTTTATTTTGATGATGAAATATATCGCCCAACTAAATTTGACACTGGGGAGTTTCCATCCGTATTCCCGGGTTTGGAAGACATGAGTGAACCACTCGTATGTTGACGATCACACGGGAACGATCTAAGGACTTAGTGTTTCATGTTTCCTTCTATTT
>JAULKK010285469.1:0-13876 GCA_032355705.1 Rubia peregrina
CTAATATTGTTACTACCAGGGTATCGCATGTAGAAATATTTTTTGGGGGGGGGGGAGGCGTTCGGCCTATAATATGAAGCAATTGATCGCGCCACATGTCTTTTTTGATAAATTTTTATTTACGGTTTAAGGAATTTCATATTTATAAGGTGAATCAATTATGTTAACTTGGTTAATATTTGAATATGTACCACAAAACTCGTATAAATATCAAATTAATGGCTTTTTATGTTTGCACTTGCGGGGTGCTGGTATTGTGTTGGTTTATAATTTATATTCCAAAACAAATCAGGGAAGACTAGTTCTATTATGTACGAGTTAGATCGAGTTGCGATCCTTACATCTACAATATTGGAAATTTATTGTGCTATTTACTTTCCAAAAGAACTGCTCCCTTTCTTCCTATCAATGGGTCATATCCCCTTTTGGCAAGCCCATTTAGGCATGGTAACGTGGAGGGAGATGCTGACAAAAAAACATTTCAAGTGGATGGTAAAATAGAAAACTAATGAAGCTTAGTAGTTCCTTTCTCCATCCCTAATATGTCCTAAATCGCAGTTGTTAACTAAATTTCCACTGATTAAAAATGGACATAAAAATATAGCTTTAGAACAACCTTTAATCATCCCTTAACAACAACACATTTTTATAAACATCCCCTAATCACCCCTTAACAACAACACCTACACCACCATTGAATATTTAACAATCTTCGTTGTAACAACACAATTGAACCGCCATCGGTCGACAACACGTTCACCATATTAATTAAACTACAGTACATTTGAACCACAACAACAACATCAAGGCCACCACCATTGAACAATCAACCATCATAGCTGTAACAACCAAATTGAACCGACATCTTTGTAAAACAGGTCCACCTATATGATTTAACAACATCACACTTGAACCACAACAACAACATCAAGACCACCATTGTTTCCGTATCGTGGTGAGCGATCAATTCCATTACCAACAACTTCAATTTAGCAAGAGGTTAATTGATTCAGTGGTGTTGGAATGTGTGGAATTAGAAGTGTTTGAGGAATTATTTTGCAAAGATGGCTTACTCGGCAACGGTGTGTGAAGAACAGAGTAAGAAAATTCAGTGGTGGTGAGTGAAGAACAAGGAAAACTAATTCCGTGGTAGTATCTGAAACGAGGAAGATTGCATGGATTAATATATAAATTTTGTAAAGTAGGGGTTCTAATGTGGATTAGTTAGGTTTTGTATTAAATTAATTGGCCAAAATAAGATTATTGGGTTTTAGATTTAAATGTACTGTGTGTAATTGCAAGGGGTAAATTTGTGCAGGCAGCGTGCATGTTCGTAAATCTACAATTTAAATTTTTGGCAAATAATATATTTTAGAATAAATTTCATGTCTTTTCGAGTGCAGTTATGTTGTGTTTTTTGTAAACTAATATAAGATCAAAATTATGATAAACAGGTTGAGGTTTTATGATAATCTATAACATAGACGTATTAGGATAAACAATTGAACATAATATGCATCATCATCATTTTTTTGGGTTAAATGAAGACTATGAGGTGTCTTACGGAGTCTTGTACCGTAGTTGGTCCGTTTAGGCTGACCATACTTGGTAGTTTGTATCTTCTAAAGTGGAGGGGTTGCCACATTAATTTTGTTATGGTCACTGGAATTCAGCAAAAGTTGTGCCTAAAGACTCTATTGGCTATATTGGAAGTTATAATATTCCAAATAAGCAGACAAATAGAGGAGTTATTTCCGCACAAGAATTTTATTATTTAGAAGTATGAAGATAATCTTACAAGAATATATTAATTGAGAAATTATTTCTTGGTGGACCATGGAGTTTTCATACATGTTCCTAAAAATATATAAATTTTTTAAGATACTTGATAATATATAGAGTACAAGAAGCAAGCTTGATTCAAATTATTAATATTGTTACTACTAGGGTATCACATGTATGTAATTTTTTTTGGGGAAGGGTTGGAGGGGGAGGAGGTGTATGGCCTAAAATATGAAGCAATTGATCGCGCCACATGTCTTTTTTAGATAAATTTTTATTTAAGGTTTAAGTTATTTCATATTTATGAGGTGACTCAATTATGTTAACTAGGTTAGAATTTAAATATGTACCATAAAACTTGTATAAATATTAAATTATTGTCATTTTCATGTTAGCGCACGTGTGGGTGTGCCGGTATTATGCATATTTATAATTTATATTCCAAAAAAATTCAGGAAAGACTAGTTCTATTATGTACGAGTTTTTCGAGTTGCGATCCTTACATATACAATATTAGAAAACTATTGTGCTATTTTCTTTTCAACAGAACTGCTCCCTGTGTCCCATTCGAATGGTCTTATCCCCTTTTGGAATGCCCACTTAGGCAAAGTGACGTGGAGGGAGATGCTGATAGAAAAATATTATAATTGGAAGGTAAAATGAAAAAGTAAAGAATCTTAATAGTTCCTTTCTCCATCCCTAATATGTCCTAAATTGTAGTTCCTAACTGAATTTCCACCGTTTAACAATGGACCTCAAAATATGGTTTACTTGGCGATGGTGTGTGAAGAACAAGGTAGGAAAATTCAGTGGTGGTGTGTGAAGAACAAGGAAGGCTAATTCTGTGGTAGTGTGTGAAACGAGGAAGAGTGTAGATTAATATATAAATTTAGTAAAGTAGAGTTTCTAATGTGGATTAGTTTTTTTCCGTTAAATCATCTCATCGAGATGAAGGGAATATATAGGCACCCCATACCTTCAAAAATCGAAAAGAGTATTTAGAAATTATAAGTTTTTTTCTTTCCCAATGTTCGTACTTGAATATCTCCACACCCTGTGTTAATATTCGGTAGGCCGGATTGGGAAATGAACTATAGCTAGATGAGAGTAGACACTCTGTACAAAAAAGGAGATTTATTATCGGATTATCGACCTAAACCATAGTTTAAGGGTACAGTCCTCTCCATGTGTGCAGTCCAAATACTAATTATGTACTGGATAATTAGCAGATTTCCCTCTGCAAATCCACCCACAAAAGTTTGTCCCAAGTTGTATGGTCATCCTCGGCCCGTGCCGAACCTATTGCCCTATATCCTTTGTCCTTTCTAGACCAAACTTGAAGACCTGTGAGAAGGCAAATAAAAGAACTAATGTGGATTAGTTGGGCTTAGTAGTAAATGATTTGGCCAAAATAAGATTTTAGAGTTTTAGATTCAAATGTACTATCTGTAATTGTAAGGGGTAAATTTGTGCAGGAAGCATGCATGTTCGTAACATTTTATCTACAATTTAATATTTTATTATTTTAGAATAGATTCCAAGTATTTTTTTAGTGCTGTTATGTTGTGTTTTTGTGTAAGCTAATATAATATAAAGATTATGATAACCAAGTTGAGCTTTTATCTTGTTCTATTACATAGACGTATTAGGATAAACAATTGAACTAAATATGCATCATCATAATTTGTTGGGTTATATTGGGGGGCAGGGGGCAGGAAGAGGTGTTTGACCTTTAATAAGCATCAATTGATCGCACCACGTGTCTTTTTTAGATAAATTTTTATCTAAGGTTTAAGGAATTTCATATTTATGAGGTGACTCAATTATTTTAACTAGGTCAATACTTAATTATGTTCCATAAAACCTGTATGAATATCAAAGTAATGTTATTTTTTATGTTTGCACCGTGCGGGTGTGCCGGTATTGTAATGGTTTATAATTTATATTCAAAAAATTAGGGGAGACTAGTTCTTTTATTTACGAGTTAGATTGAGCTGCGATCCTGACATAAACAATATTATAAAATTATTGTGCTATTTTTACTTTCCAAAACTTCTCCCTTTGTCCCTTCCAAAGGGTCTCCGTGACATAGAGGGAGATTCTGATGGATAATGGTTTCAAGAGAAGGGTAAAACGGAAAAGTAAAGAAACTTAATAGTGTCTTTCTCCATCTCTAATCTGTCCTAAATCACAATTGTTAACTGAATTTCCATCGATTAACGATAGACCTAAAAAATATGGCTTTAGAACAACCTTTAATCATCCCTTAACAACAACACATTTTTTTTATAAACAACCCCTATCATCCCTTATCAACAACACCCACACTACCATTAAATGTATAACCATCATCATTGTAACAACACAATTGAACCACTATCGCTATACGTCACGTTAACGAAAATAATTTAACAACAACTCACTTGAACCACAACAACAACAACATCAAGGCCACCACCATTGAATAATCAACCATCATTGTTGTAGCAACCCAATTGAACCGACATTGTTTAACAAGAGGTTCACCACCATGATTTAACATCACACTTGAACAACAACAACCAACCACCATTGTCGTATCATGGTGAGCGATCAATTTCCCAACAACCAACTTTAATTTAGCAAGAGGTTAGTTGATTCAGTCATGTTGGAATATGAGGAATGAGAAGTGTTGGAGGAATAATTAGGCAAAGATGGTTTACTTGGCGATGGTGTGTGAAGAAGAGGGTTGGGAATTTGGTGGTGGTGTGTGAAAAATATGGGAGGCAAATTCCACGGTGGTGTGTAGAACGAGGAAGTGTGTGTGGATTGATATAAATTTAGTAAAGTAGGGGTTTCACTGTGTATTAGATGGGCTTAGTAGGAAATTAGTTGGCCAAAATAAGATATTTGAGTTTTAGTTTTAAATGTACTATATGTAATTGTAAAGGGTAAATTTGTGCATGTAGCATTGATGTTCCCAACATTTTTTCACAATTTAAATTTATGACAAACAACATATTTTAAAATAATTTCAAATTCATTTTGAGTGCATTTGTGTTGTGCTTTTGTAAGCTAATATAAGATCAAAATTATGATAAAGAGGTTGAGGTTTTATCGTGGTCTATGATATAGAGGTATTAGTAGAAACAATTGAACATGTGATGCATCATCCTCATTTGCTGGGTTTAAATGAGGCTATGAGGGGTCTTACGGAGGCTTGTAAGGCAATGGGTTTGTTTAGGCTGACTTTACTTGGCAGTCTGCATCTTCAAAGGTGGATGGTTTTGCCACATTAATTTGTTCTGGTCTTGGGAATTCAACAGAAGTTGTCCCTAAGGACTCCACTGGCTATCTTTGAAGTTATAATATTACAAACAAGCAGTCCAATAGAGGAGGTATTGCTGCATAGGAAAATTTACTATAGGGAAGTATGATGAAAATTTTCACTGATGAGATATAGAGTACTTGAAGTGAGCTAGATTGAAAGTGTCACCAGTACTGTTACTACTAGGGCATCACATATATGAATTTTTTTAAATTTTATTTTAGGGGTCTGTTAAATATGTTAATATCAAAATATGTACCATATAACTCATATAAATATTGATTTAATGTCATTTTTATATTTGTGCACGTGCGAGTATGCTGATATTGTGCTTGCTTATATTTTTATTCCAAAAAAAATAAATCAAAGAAGACTAGTTCTTTTTGGTAAGAGTTAGATCGAGCTGTGATCCTTATATCTACAATATTAGAAAATATTTTTGTTATTTTTACTTTGCAAAATAACTGCTCCCTATGTCCCCGCCAAAGGATCTGATCCCCTTTTGGCATACCTTATTAGGCACGATTACGTCGAGGAAGATGCTGGCGGAAAAAGGTTTCAAGTGGAAGCTAAAACGGGAAGGAGAAGATGTTTAATAGTTCCTTTCTCCATCCCTAATCGATCTTAAATTGAAATTGATAAATAAATTTCCACTGATTAACAATGGACCTAAAAAACAGGGCATAAGAACAACTCCCAATCATCCCTTAACAACAACACTTTTTTTTTTACAAACAACCCCTAATCATTCCTTAAAAACAAACCAGCACCACCGTTGAAGATTCAAACATCATAGACGTAACAAAACAATTGAAAAGCTATCACCGTACAATATGTCACCACTATGATATGACCAACCAACTTGAACCACAAAAACAACAACATCCAGGCAAACAATCATAGTTGTAACAACCCAATTGAACCGACATCATTGTATAATAGGTCCACCACAATGATTTAACAACATCACTCTTGAACCACAACAACAACATCGAGACCACTATTGTTGTCATATCGTGGTGAACAATCGATTCACCAATCACCAACTTCAATTTAGAAAGAGGTTAGTCGATTCAGTGGTGTTGAAATGTGAGGAATGAGAACTGTTGGAGGAATAATTTGGCAAAGATGGCTTACTCGGGGATGGTGTGTTAAAATATGGTAGGCTAATTTTGTAGCAATTGTGTCATCTACAGGTACCTTCCCCCCTTATGGTACCTTACCTTAATTAGGGATTAACAGAGAATTTTCTTTGCTGAGATTCTCCTGAGAGACATCATCAGTTATGGTGTCATGCGGTTGAATAGGTAAGGCCTCCATTTATTTTGGTTCGTCATCAGGAATAAATGACCTGTCAACATGATGCCCAACTAGATCCACATCTATAATTTAGTACACAACATAAGGCAAGCGAACATGCAAATATAATTGAGAAGTATGAAAAATAATGGATAGAATTTACACGTATGACATTGTGAAATAACAAGATAACAACAAACAAACATCTTCTCTCTCATATGCAGCATGGAAAAGACCTATTGAGTGCTCGCTGAGTTTATATACAACATTGGAAGTAGAATTAAGTCGAACCCCTGGCATAGGAAGTTTGGACTTGGGAACATTATAGTTCCAAATGGGAAGAGCCTGTTCACACGCATCATCCAGTTTTACATAAATTATTTTTTGCACCACACACCACAATTACTTGGGAACCCACTGACGAGCTCAACAGTGGGAATGATGGGATAAAATGTGAATTCATCAAATACATTTTTCACCATGCAAAGCTGATATAGGCTACGGAATAAGTCAATCGAAAAGGGTACATTGGCTTGTGTACACGCATAGTGGAAACCCACAATGAATGTGATACCCTTAGGGTGAAACTGACACAACACGAATAAATAAAAAGATATGTAGCTAGTAGGAGGAGTGCGAACACTCTCAGAGATATCAGGAGCCTTGAGCTCAAATGAAGACAGGAAAGAAAAAATATTTTTTAAATTTTCCAAGCAGTAGTCAGAAAGAATGCTATTAATGGAAGAAGAACTAGTGAGATGATCGGAATCCTCCCTAGAGTTTACATCATCTACCCGAACATACTCTACGGGAGAATCATCAAAACTAGGGGTAGACTTGTGGGCCGAGATAACTCCTATAATTTAGATGAAACCCTTATTAATTAGAATTAAAAAATACAGAGAGTATATTTCGATAAAAGTCAAAAAAAATAAAAACACAGAATACACGCCGAAGAAGACAATCAGAGAATCTCCAGACCAAAAGTGAACCCTAAAATTAATTGAGCAGAGACACCTCACAAATTCACAATCAAAAAATCATTTAAGAATGAGAAAGAAGAGTAAAGAGAAAGAAACTTACGAGTTAGCAGAGAAACGATGCACACGAACATTAAGATGAGAAGAAAAAAATGAAGGATTGAAACGTTTGAGGAACCAATAAAGCACATAATTTAATTTAAAACACTAAAAAGTTTTTTTTAAAAAAGTGTTAAATTAGGCGGAAACACAATGATGAAATTATGACAAATAGTAAGTTACCTTTTTCGGAATACAAGAATGCGGCGGTATATGAATAGGTGATACACTTAACAATGACAAATTTAAGTCAAAATATTTGAAGGGAAGAAAGGATAATGGCAAGTGAGAAAAGGAAAAATAGCGTAGCGAATAATGAGGAGAAAATATCGACTTAGAAAAACAAAATTGCAACAAATAAAGCCTATCTGTATCCCCACACTTTCAAATTTAAATTCAAATTCAAAAGTTAGACATCCCAACAAATTGCAAGTATAGACAAGAAGCAGGAAACACTTCACAAAGACACTATAAGTAACTGTGATAACGAGCATTTTATTACAATTTAGAAGATAAACAGAACAAGAATTTGCACATATTAAACACAGTCATCACTTTGCGTTTCATTAACATAATGGCTAGGAGGGCTTATAGTGTACACCTAGCCCACGAGTTAGAAGTTTTTGGCCTTTAGGCCTAGCCCAAGGCTCAGCCACAAACTGATAAAGGCGGAGTCATGTTCAAAAAGACTCAGCCATGAACCGAAAAAGGGAAAGTCATGTCAAAAATGACTCAACAACAAACTGAGAAATGAAAAGTCACATTCAAGACTCAACCACGAGCCGAGATTATAGAAACTACAATGCAACCAACAATCTGAAACTTTAGCTGTCTACTATAAATCGAGCAGATCAAAACTGGCTCAGGTTAGTGTCACTAAACTGAGAAAAGCCAATTCTCCTAAAGAACTAACTTAATTATTGGAGCTCTTTCCCCGGAATCATTTCCGGGACCTTTCTTGCAGGTTCACGCTAATTATACGATGAATATCAGCCATCTATGCTGACCGAGAATATGACATTAATCCCTATTTCTAATTTCCAAAAGAACTGTTCCCACTGTCCCTGGCCAGGGTCTGATCCCCTTTTGGATCACCCATATAGGCATGGTGATGGAGAGGAGGATGCTGGCAGAAAAAGGTTTCAAGTGGAAGGAGAAACGAGAAAGTAAAGAAGCTTAACAGTGTCTTTCTACATCCCTAATCAATCCTAAATAGTAGTTGTTTACTAAATTTTCATTGATTAACAATAGACCCCAAAACAGGGATAAAGAACAACCTTTAATGATCCCTTGACAACAACACATTTTTTATAAACAGCCCATGATCATCCCTTTAAAACAACACGTACACCACAGTTCATTTGACACATTTAATATTATGTTTTGTTTGGTTGATTGCAAGTTTCGGTAAGGTCTATATTACAAAGGGTTTATTTGACTGTTGTTTTTTTAATCTAAATCCAAAGTTTTTTAGACTTAATTGGATACAATGGACACCTTGTCCTCACGAGCACCTAGATATACATTTGTGAGCTTACTAGTAGGTTGTTCGTGAGCACTTCGGCATAGTTTGAAGAAGGTCATAAACAAGGGTGGTAGTAGATATTTGAAGGTTATTCCCAAGGATGGTAGTAGATAGAAGGTGATGAATTTAAACGTGGTAGTAGATGGAATCAAGCCTGAAAAAGAAGGGAGTCAAAGTTCAGAATTTTCAAGATTCGACACGGTGGCACCAACCAAAACGGAGGAACTAGCAGGCACCCATCAGCCAACACGGCCATGCCGGGTAACATAGTCGTGCTAGAGCCTCCCTGCACGGTCGTGCCACAACCCCTTGGCACCAACCATTTTGTGCAACACGACCCCCCGCCCTTATATATAGCCCATGTTTCAATTCAAATATTTGAAGACCAGCCCACAGGGTGCAGAGATCGATACAGCCGTGCTATTATTGTCTCAGTAAATGACTCCCACACGGCCCGTGTCATTCAACTTATCAAGGAGTTCTTACAACTAACAACTCGAGTCAAATGATGCGAGCACAAGCTTTAGATGTCAAATGATTCGAGCTACCCATCACGATCCATGCTAGACATAGCTGGAACGACCCGTACCAGCCCTACCCGGTATGGCCGTGCCAAGCATCATTGGTTGTGCCAGCCCCAGCCAGCACGACCGTACCCTGTTGCACGGGCCGTGACATTTACTGCTGATAGGGGTTTTTGCCCTATTTTTGGCCTTTTTCATGGCCCAATTCCCTACTACTATAAGTAAAAGCCAAAGTCTACAAGAGTATAATTTTTTGGATCATTTTTTATCTCTTAAGAGTAGGTAGAGAGAAAAAAGGAACCCATTATTCTCTCTAACTTTGTTTCCTCTTTTTCTTATTTTTACCCAAGAAAATTGAATCCAATGAAATATTTGGGTTTAATTCTTAAGGAGTTTGGGATTTGTATTTGTATTCATGATTTGGTGTTTTTTAGAGACTTTTTAGATCTACCTACTTTATGTGCTTATGATTATTATGCCGACTTGATCTTCATATTCTTGTTAATTTCATGATTGTAACACTAAGATGGAACACACTTCACTCTACTTCCATGTTGGCACATCTATTGATATCCCCTGGGGAAGAGAAACCTAGATGTGATATGTGTAGCGGGGTCTGGGATCATATGAGTGTGTGCATGTAGGTCGATAAGTTACCGTTATTCTTTTTAATTGCACGATTGTAACACTAAGATGGAAAACACCGTACTCTACTTTCATGTTGGAACATCTATTGATATTCCCGGGAAAGATAAACCTAGATGTGATAGTGATAGCGGGGTCTAGAATCTTGTGAGTGTGTGCATGTAGGGCGCTGAGTTATCGTTACGATGACCGTACACTAGTCTAAGTTAGCGTGTTAGCCTGAATGGTTATGGATAGAGATAGCGTTAGTAGCAAACTAGGGTTAGCTTAATTCACAACATTAGATTCATCGATAAGGTGCCTATAACTTTACCTCCGTAGGCATAGGGAGAAGCATTCGTAGTAGAGTGCTTGAGACGTCATAGCACGGAGAAGAACCAGACCTGCAAAATGTGTCGCGCCATTGTTTCACTTCCCTAGTTATGGAGGCAGTTTCGATGGAAGAAACTATACACTTATGTGACAGATAGGGAGTAGTGTTGACTATCGACTACACTACGTGTCATAAGTATTAGTATAGGTTCATATTTCTTGAATGTGATTGAATCTAGAATAAAAGCATATCACCGATCATGTTACAAAAATATTCCCCAAGAGCTAGCAGTTTATAGCTTTACTTTCTAGAGGCGGCCACGTTGACAAGAATCTGAGCGACCTTGGGATGATAGGTGTAGAGCGTCAACTTCTGGAACCAGATTTTGAGTGTTCGGAGCTCAAAAGTATATACACTACTTTCCTGTTGAAGTACACAAATTCGGATGAGATTTTCTATCCTTCAAAGAGAGTCCTCATATCCGCAGATATTATCAACCGCTTCTACAGAATCCCACTGAAGCCAACAATTGAGCATGCAAATGTGGACAAGGCAGTTGAGAAATCGTCCTGGGCTAAAATTATAAAGGCAATCTATGAGGATGGTGATAATGTCATCAAGAATCTCCATGTGGAATGGTCTAGCATCGACAAGAAGTACTTGTTAACCGAGATGAACATATGGTACCACTTCATTGCTACACACCTGAAGTAGATCAGAATCAACAGCGAAGTGCATCATTCACTTCTCTTGGTGCTCTAAAAAAGTAAGAAGAATTTGAGCATCAACGTTGGGAGTACCATTATGGTGGGAATTCGAGAGAGTCTCCATCACCACAAATGCATAGGTTTTTCTTCCATCATAACGACGTTATGTTCCAAAACTGGTTGCGAGCAGAGAGGTACGAACATTCCCCACAATTTGATGGGTCCTATCCATCCTGCTCTGTTCGAGAAAAGACAAAGAGCAACTACAACGGCATCATCTGACCTAGAAACTAGTCAAATCTTCATGGATCACCTTATTCGCTGAACCGAGGAGTCTGGGAAGTACTTGACGGTGATGGGAGAGAAGAAGGTAAAGGATTTTGGAGCATAACCTACCTTCAACATGTCATTGAGCCTGGTTGAGGAGGAAGCCTCAGAAAGGGAGTGGACCTCTTAGGTACCCGTGGATGCAGGTTGTCTTCGAATGTTGCTTTTTTGTGATGTGTATTTCAAATGTTAGCTTAATTGACTTTGAATGTTAATTTTGGATAATGGTTACAGTTGGTGGTTTTAGATATTTAGTTAATTTGGATGCTGCTTTTTTCCGATGCATGTGGTTTTTTAATGGTTGATTTCTTTTTTCAAATTTTTAAGTGCGTGCATATGTTTTGGATACTGCTGAATGCTGTGGCCATGCATTGTGATCTTACTAGCCGGGGAAATTTTTATTCATGTTGTTAGATGTGGTCATCTATACGTTGTGGGACTGTTTTAGTGTTTGTAGTGAACTATTAGGGCAGTTGAATTATTAGAGCGGTTACGCACAGCTGTGGTCAGAGCCCAATAATAGTGTTTTTTTCATAAATCAAACTAATAGAGCAGCTCCATGCTGTTGCGGTTAGTGCCCAATTCAAGTATAGTACTTGCCAAATTGAACTAATAGAGCAGTTGCGCGCAGCTGCGGCTAGTGCCAAGTTCAATTTCTCTTTTTGCCAAATTGAACTAATGGAGTAGCTGCGCGCAGCTTCTAGCAGTGCCCAGTTCTATTTTTCTTTTTGCTAAATGCAACTATTAGAGCAGCTGCACATAGCTGCGGGCAGCGCACAATTATATTTTTCTCTTCCCTATGTGTTGGAACCTAAAGAGCGGCTACGGGCAGCGCCCATATCAGGTTTTGTCTACCCCAATTCCATCTAATATAGCAGCTGTGCTCAATGTATATGAAAATTGTTCTATCTAGCCATAACAAAGTTAGTACAGTTTACCACACAGTTTCAGAGTGCTTGTGAGTCGTACAATGCGCAACACCCTACAAACATACATAATATACCAGAGAAGTATATACTTCTAAGCCACTAGTCTCCAACCACCTTCATCTTCTTCGATTGAATGGCCTCCCAATTCTCTGCCATCTGAATCAATCCAAATGTCATCTTTATGTTTCCTCTGTGAGGCTTCCGCCTCATCATTAATCAGTAGGGGGAAAATTGATGGAAATACTATTTTTTTGTTGTAACCTCGGAATCAATATCATCATTGAGACAATATTTCTAACCTTGTAAGAAAATCGACCACCATAAATTGCACGGATCATCAACGTAGAATACTTTCCTTTCTTGGTCGGTCAAAACAAATGAATCATTTCATAGGTTTCACGACTCTTGTCAACCAGTGTAAAACCCATTGGATCATCATTTTGAACTCCAGTTCTGTTGTCAAACCATGTACACTTGAAAATCATAATATTCAATTCTCCGTATTCAAGCTCCCAAATCATATCAATAACGCCATAAAATGACATAATAGTGAGGATCGATTTATTTTCTTTCTTACTTATTTGCCACATTGTTTCAGGCTCAACATAAACCCCACTGTTTTGTGTCGTGCTCCTTGAATCTTGGTCCCTGGTAGCAAAACCAAAATTGTTCATGTCATATCTAGAATTCATCATTACTGTGCAATTAGGCTCCCTTGCAAATGCTCGAATTTTTTTGTCCCCCACAATGCATCGAGCATAAAACCAATTCACAAATTTTTCATTGTGCTCTAAATGAACTTTATTGGGGAGCCATGTAGGATGAACCTCTGTGATCAAATTAAGGTGTTCGATCATGTAATCTACGGTCTTCCCACAATTCCTCAACACATATAAATGAACTTTATGCTCGATGATCGAACATTCCCCTGGACCTCGATTTACTCACCCGCCATCCAATATGTCGATTACTTTGCACCTCAAAGCTAGCACAATCTTAGAGATAACTAGAGCAAAATTTAATTACTTCTTCAGTAACATACCTCTCAACAATACGAGCATCTGATCGACTCATACACTTCACATATCCCTCGAATACTTTCATGTGACGCTCGAAGGGATACATCCAATGCATACCAACTGGGCCACCAATCTTTATCTCCCGTACCAAATGAACTACCAGGTGAACTATTATATCAAAAAAGGCTGGAGAGAAGTACATTTCCAACTTGCACAGCACAAGAACAATCTATTTTATGCCGGACTTCTAATTCGAGGTGCTCAAAATACTTTCGACATATGGAGCTGAAGAAGAAACAAAGTCTAGTGGTTGAGTACCTCACATCATCCTCCAAAACTGCACGAATAGCAACAGGCAACAGTTGCTGCATCAAAACATGACAATCATGAGATTTCAAACCGATCATCCTACCATCATCT
>JAULKK010285491.1:0-13873 GCA_032355705.1 Rubia peregrina
TATGCGGTCAAACTTTGATTCAGAATAGTGTCCAAAAGTCAACTCAGACACTTATAGTGGGACGGAGGGAGTAGACATTTATCTTGCTCCACTGATCGGCGATTTGTTGACCTTGTTCAATGTAGGTGTTCCGGACTTTCAATGGTAGCAATGAAGAATTGTTCACAATGAAAGCCTTGTTGTTTTGTACTATTAATGATTTCACCGCATATGGTAATTTTTCTTGGTATTTGGTGAAAGGCCACTTTGCATGCCTGTGTGTGAGAGGGAAACATCATTTTGTCAATTGAAACACGGTTACAAGACTGTTTATCAAGAGCATAGGTGGTTTCTCCCCGAGGGACATCCTTGGTGGTTGGTTAAGAAGTGGTTCAATGGGGAGGTTGAGACAAGAGGTTCACCATTAACATTAACGGTCGTTGAGGTATACAAAAAAGTTATGGAATTGCATAACAATTTTGGTAAGTGAAAGCGGAAAACAACAGTCGAAGGAAGTTGGAAGAAATTCTCCATATTTTTTAAGCTCCCTTATTTGAAGCACTTGGACTTTCCGCATTGTCTAGATGTTATGCACATTGATAAGAATGTGTGTGATAATTTAGTTGGGACATTGTTGAATTCCCCTGGTAAAACAAAGATTGATTGAAGGTTCAGCTTGACTAGGTTGAAATGGGGATTAATAAGAGTTTGGGAACGGTTAAAAATTATGATGATTATTACCTTCATCCTACTTGCTTTTCGATGTCGGAGTTAGAGAAGAAATCTTACTGTGAGACGTTGAGCTGTGTGAAGGTCTCTGGCGCCTATTCCTCCAACGTAAGTTCACGTGTGTCCCTAATAGAGTCGAAGCTGGTTGGATTGAAGTCTCATAACTACCACAACCTTATGCAGTAATTGAATGTCATCGTAATTAGGTCAACATAACCATCTCATGTTAGTTATGCATTACAAAACTTTGTTTTTTCTTCAAGTCTATATGTTCAAAAAGCATTAGTGTGGCAAAGCTTTACCGGTTGCAAGGGATGATCGTTGAACTTTAATGTTGGATGGAGATCTACTTTTACCCTCATTTTTTGACATAATGGTATATTTTATAGTTCATTTAAACAGGAAATAAAGTTGTGGGGTCCCACTTTCTTAAGATGGATGTACACATTCGAGAGGTGTATGAAAACCTTCAAATATTTTGTAAAAACATATACAGACCTGATGCAAGTATCGTACAACTTTATGTGACTGAGGAGGTAATTGAGTTTTGTACAGATTATTTGAAGAGGTGGATTCTGTGGGGTTCCAAAATTGAGGCACACCGATCGTTTAGATGGGTAGGGAGTTAAGCATGGTAAGCTTCTTAACCCTACTGCGGAAGAGTTATGTTTCGCGCACCTTTACGTCCATCGAAACCATGAGGATGTTGTACCCTATATCGGGATCCACATGGATACCATAATATTGATGCATCTAACATTTAATGAAGCATAGGTTCTTAAAAATCACACTAGCACCTTTGCTTCATGGTTAAGAGGTCACGTCGAGATTGGTAATCATCCCGGTATAGAGAAATGGTTAATGCGTAGACCCTTGGCACAGTTCTATCCTATGGACGTTATGAAGTTTATGGTTTCACTTTTGCTACGAAATCTATGGATGACAATAGTGTAACCCAAAACAGTTGGGTGTCCCTAGTTTCCTAGGCTTTACATGTTCCGGGTGCAAATGAAAACAATCCCATGTATGCCCAGAATTCTTATTCTGGTACCATATGTGACATATGGGAGCTTAATTATGTGACAATGCAAATTCCTATACTTAAATGTCAATGGCTAGATGTAAACACCAGACAAAGAACAGAGGAGTTAGAATTGATTTTGTATACAAGATGAAGAATAGTACGACACGTGCACGTTTGAACTCCGAGCACGACCCGGCCGGCCCAAATTATTGGGACTCATACTAGCAAGTTGAGCAAAATTGGTAGTCTAGGCACGACACAGTCCACTCGGTATGAACCCGACCTGAAAGGCCCGCTCGAGTATGAACTATGGTAGTCTATGATGGGCAGGAATTAGACCCATGCCATTCAGATTTTTATGCCTTCTTTTAACCACAAATTTAATATATCACATTGGTAATTTACTTGAATTTTTTTAATATGTACTTATATTAGATTAACTATATTTTATTTATAAAATGTCTTTCAAATAACAATGAATTAAATAAATTATTTATTTATATATTTAATTCATTAAATATGACAATAAGTTGTGATAAGAATTCTAAGTTGTAACTGTTGTAAAAAATTTAAGTTTAAATTTTAAGATATACTTAATTAAATTTAATTAATTAAACAATGTAATTAATTCTGATGTATTTATGAATGAATAAAATAACTTAAAATTTATAGTTGTTCAACTTTTAACTTAAAATTTTCAAGTGTTATTATTTTTATTACAATTTTTACAATAAAGTATAATATTTTCAAATATTTTATGTTAGTAATTTTATTTATATTTATTGTATATGTACTTAAACTTATATTTGTATTCAAAAAATCATTAGATAAATAATTAAATATACTTTGCTGAGTTAAATCACTTAGACAAACGCGACACAATTCAACATGAGAAACGAGTACGACACGAAAAGCATGAAATACATGCGCGGACCTCGAACCAACTTTTATTTTAATATATAGCGCGGCACGAAATGACCCGAAGCACGATAGACACGAGCACGATATTGGACCTCAAATGTAAGTATGAAGACACGGCACAACACGAGCACGGCACAAATCCAGCTCTAAAACCAGCTGGTTAGCTAATTAAGATTTCCTGGGCATGTTTATTCAATTACTCTGGTTACATTACATTAAATTTGAGGATTATTGGTGTTCATGAAATCGAAAAATAAATTAATTCCTATGGTTTATAAGAAGATATCCCTCTTCTATTCCAATTTGGTAATTTATTTCCTAATCCAAGAATGTGATCACAAAGATTAAAGAGAATGTTTTATTTTTCAGGGTATTACTTTTCTTTTATTCCTTGAGCGGAAAGTATCTAATGACATTAATTTGGCTTCACTATCCCTCGTCATTTTAGGAATTTGTGACTGAGCATAGAGATATGCTGTCTAGGTGATTTGACTTGTGTTTTCTTGAGCAAAAATTAACGTAATATATTCTTTTCATTTCAAGCAGTACATTTGTTCGACTTCAAGTAGTTATTAAATCCGCAACTCTACGAATTCATTTCAGCCAAGCCAATTGAACCTTCTCAAATTGTTTCTTTTTAAGAACCAAATAGATTTGTGCCAACATAACAAATGCCAAGAAGATCATGTACACCATTTTGGTTGTAACCGCAGTAGTATATCTTTTCCAATTACTTGACAAAATATACTAGTACATATAAATATGGGTTACTAAAACTCAAAAAAAAATGTCCAATAGATCTATATTGAGACGTTTCCTAGAAAATGATGTTTATGTAAGTGTCTGATAAGCGTCCCTTTATTACGAGTCCCAGTAGATCATATGTGTATTGGGTCACTATTTAAAACGATTTAATGACTAGATAATGAGACATTTTTTATACACTATGAGATGACCTTGTTCGACATATATTTAGGATGTTCTAAAATTTGATGATTTAAACTAGATTATTTGTTCTTTAAAAAAATTAGATTATTAAGGAATAGCAATATTTTGTAAATATTACTTCTGTATAGACTAGAATCCTTTTCCTTTTATGATTGTGTATAGGTCTCTTGTGCCTCTATATCTTATAACCCAGATCATAAATACAATCATAACATTATCCATTACTTTCTACCTGGCATCAGAGTCTAAACTTCTCAAACCTCTAAAATTCCAAAACCCCCCTAAATTCTGAATCCTTACAATCGTCAATCATCGTGCAGCCGCCGCCGCCTGTTGTAGTCGGCGAATTAATCACAAGTGCCACCACTTATCCGCGCCACTGCCGATCTGCACCACTTTTACGCTTGCCGTTAAATCCTGCAATATACCGCTGATCCACGTCGGTGTTGATCTGCAACACTGTACCCGGATCGTTACCACGCGGCCACCATCAACCTCAAGCGCCGCTGCATCTGACTTTACCTGCTGCTGATCTAATCTGATCTGCACTGATGTCGACTTCTGATTCCATCTCTGCCCGTGATGCCGTAGAAGTTGCTCGCAATCGCCACCGAACCTGGAGCCAATAAGATCACGGATCTCAAATCCACTGATTTTATTGCAGCTTGAATCAAGCAGTTCCAATTGCAATTTGGCAATGGGCAGACTGTACCTATAGGCCGATCGATAAATTCTCCCTGCTACATTCATCCTTTTGACGGCCTCGATCTTTTCATCTGTCTTGTCATTCTGAAAGGTGGAGAAAACTACATCGAATGAACCGCTACGATTGGTAGTGCTTTGCCTGCTAAGAAGAAACTTGGTTTCACTGATGTAACCATTACTCAACCTCCGAATGATGCTTCTAATTATGATGATTGGCCCGGTGTGAATTCTAATCTTGTTTGCTGGATCCTGCAGATTGTTAATCCATTTGTCTAATCTTCAGTGAACTACATTTCTATTGCTAAGCAATTATGGGATGATCTTGTTGGACGATTTTCTCTTGGCAATGGTCATAAAATTCTACAAATGTGTGGTGATATCATCAATTTCCACCAGAATGGTCAGAGTGTTGCCATCAACTTTGGCAATTTCAAGAAGATGTATGATGATTACAACTCTCACCAGCCTCTTTCATGTAAAGCTTGTAAACCGTTATGTATGCTCAACACTGTTGTTGCTGCCATCAACAATAATCATAAAGAGATGATTTATCAATTTCTCCTTGGTTTGGATGATGGCTATCACACCCTGCAATCCAATGTTATGTCTCAAGAATTGATGCCATCCATCACTGGCATTTATATTCTCGCAATTCAGGAGGAGACTCACAAAGCCGTCATGCACTCTCGTGAATCTTCAACTGAATCCATGGTATATGTTGCTCGTCGTCTAACAGCTTAAAGATCTTTACCTGGTGTTCTCTTAGCAGCTAAGTGCAATAGTCTCATTTGTACTTATTGTAATTGCAAGGGCCACGACAAAGCTACATATTTCAAGCTCATAGGCTATCCAGAATGGTTCACGGAGATAAGGGATAGAGCTAACGCCACCAAAAATATGTAGTCAGCTCTGCTAGTAGCCATCGCACCTGGTGTTCCAGCTACTGGCGCAGCAGCGACCTGCCACTCTCATCCGCCTTTTGCCAACATCGTCACATCGCCGCCAAGATTTGTGGCCACGGCCTTCAGCACCCCTACCCGATCTAATTTTGATAATGCTCTGTCTGACGACCAATGGAGTATAACGCTTAATTAATTTAATCAGTTAAATTATCTTTCTGGCTATGGGTCAAGTAAGCCTACTTTACCTTGGATTCCTGATTTAGGAGTCTTATATCAATGACTAGTGACAAAGGTTCTCCTATTGATATTATTACTACTAATTTTATTAATATTTTACTGACTGGTGGATCTGTTTCTTCTGCTACCCACAGTGTTTTCTTATGTTCCTACACTTGATTTGAGCACAAATAACATTTATGTTCCTTGCTTTCTGTGTCAGAGAGTAAAGCAGACTGGACATAATTTTCCTTTGAGTTCTTCAAATGCTAGTTCTTTGTTTGAATTAATACATTGTGATGTTTGGGGGATTATAGCTCACCTTCTTCTAGTGGAGCATTTTATTTTTTAACAATTGTTGATGATTATTCATGAGTTTTTTGGGTTTATTTATTAGTGATAAGTTAGATGTAGCTTCTAGATTTATAGAATTTTTTTCTTTGATCAAGAATCAGTTCAGTCACACCGTTCGTCATGTTCGTGCTGATAATGGTACAAAGTTTCTTCCTTTGCGATCTTACTTTTCCGAACCTGGCATACTATTTGAGAATTCTATGGTGAGCACACCACAGCAGAATGGTAGTGTAGAGCACAAGAATCGTCATTTGTTAAATGTGGTTCGGGCTTTGTGCTTTCAGGCTAATCTGCTGATTGAATTTTGGGGAGAATGTTTTCTTACTGATGTTTTTTTAATCAACCGGACACCGACAAAACAACTCAATGGTCACACGCTATTCGAGCTTCTCCATGGACACATATCAAATTACAAGTTCATGCGTGACTTTGGCTGTTTATGCTTTCCTTCTTATATTCCGAGATTTCGTGACAAGTTTGCTCCCAGAAATCAACGATTCATATTCCTTGGTTATCCAGCTAGCAAGAAAGGCTATCGTTTTTATGATTTGGAATTATGTACATTCTTTAACAGTCGTGATACTGATTTCTATGAAGATTAATATATGTTCCATGTGCCATCTGTTCCTATTTAGACTGCACAAACCTCGAGTGCATAATGGTTTGATGAATTTGCGCCTTTGCCAGTGTCGACTCGCGATGCCACTACCTTGTCGCCTGTCATCGATGTCGTCACCCAGCCCATGGATGCGGTCTCTTAACTACTTCAGGTGATGGTGGACTCTGCCTCTTCTTACCGCACTGACTTCACCGCTAAAAGAGGCCGCTGCATCATACTCCACCGAATTTGGCCGGGCCAAATCCTCCTTCACATGCAGCGACTGAGCCTCCTTCAGTGATGCCACATGTGGATGTTCCTGCTTCGCCGCCGCAGTCCCAAACTGCAGCACCACCACAGTTGAATAGCTCCTCTGGTCAGCCTCCTGCGTCTCCTAATTTATCTACTCATCATAGTACTCGGGATCGTCTATCCCATGCTTATCAAAATGATTATGTCTACTCTATTACTTTTTAACCCCCTCCCCCTCCCCCACTGCTACTCTCACTCCTGCACCATCATTATCCTCATGTGTTCTCTATCCTTTAACTGATTATGTAAATTATAATAAATTTTTAGTTTTGCATTATATATTTTTGGGTGCAGTAACTTCTAGTGCAGATCCTATCACTTATTCTAAGGCATCGAAGTATGGTCATTGGCGTGATGCTATAGCTGGTGAGATTAATGCTCTTGAACGTAATGAGACTTGAACTATAGTTTCTCTTTCTCTGGATAAGACTACCATTAGGTGTAAATGGATTTCTTGTACCAAGTTCAAATATGATGGCACTATTGAACGTCACAAAACTCATTTGGTGGTTCTAGGTAACCGTTAGATTGAGGGAACCAACTTTACTGAGACATTTTTCCCTGTTGCGAAGATGATTTCAGCTCAACTATTTATGTCGGTTGCAGTCATTCGTAGTTGGAAACTTCATCAGATGGACGTTCATAATGCTTTTCTATATGCTGATCTTCATGAAGATTTTTTCATGCGCCCTCCTCCTGTTTATGGTGCGCCTCCAAGCCTTGTATGTCAATTTCAGAAATCTCTTTACGGTTTGCGACAGACTCCTCACAAATGGTTTACCAAGTTGGAAAATGCTCTTCGCGCATTTTGTTTTGTTCAGAGTACAGCTGATTACTTTCTCTTCACTTACTCCCATAATTTGGTTTCATTGCATGCTTTTGTTTGTGTGGATGACTTGGTGATTGCTGGTAGTTCTTCATCGCTTCTCTCTGAGTTCAAGAAATACTTGAGTTCTTATTTTCACATGAAGGGTGTTGGTGCACTCAAGTATTTCTTGGGTTTAGAGATTGCTAGAAGACCAGGTAGGATGTTTCTTTCACAAAGGAAATATGTCCTTGTTATTGTATCAGACACTGGTTTATTGGCTGCAAAATAAGCTAATTTTTCAATGGAGCAAAAACATGATCTAGCGCGTGTAGAGAGGCCCTTTTACGATGATCCTAAGCAGTATCGCCGCCTTGTTAGTCATTTCATATACCTTAATATTACACGTCCTAAGCTGAGTTATTTTGTTCATACGCTTGCTCAATTTGAGCAGTCTCCTTGTGCTTCTCACTGGCAGACTGCTCTACGAGTTTTACACTATTTGAAGTGTCATCCTAGTCAATGATTATTTCCCTTTTCTCGTAGTTCTCTACAGTTGACTGTTTTTTTGTGATTCTGACTAGATTGCATGTCCGATTACACGACGTTCTCTTTCTTTCTATTTTGTTATGCTTGGTGATTCTCCAGTTTCATGGAAGACCAAGAAGCAACCTACAATTTCTCGTTATTTTGCTGAAGCGGAGTATCGTGCTATTACTGTCACTTGTTGTGAGTTACTATGATTTTAAATATTTGCTTCGGGACTAAGGTGTTGCGCATCCTGCCCCCATGCGTCTGTTTTGTGACTGTCAGTTTGCTTTTCACATTGCAGCTAATCCTGTCTTTCATGAACGTACGAAGCACATTAAATTTGAATGTCATTTTGTATGTGACCTTGTGCAGTCCGGTGATATTTTTATTCAACATATCTGCACTTCTGATCATCCTACGGATTTATTTACGAAAGCTCTTAGATGTAATAAGTTTCAGTTACTGCTTGGCAAGTTGGGAATTCTTGACCTCATGCTCCAACTTGAGAAGGAGTATTAAGGAATAGCAATATTTTGAGAATATTACTTACGTAAAGACTAAAATCCTTTTCATTTCACGACTATGTATAGGTCTCTTATACCTCTATATATTGTAACGCAGATAATGAATACAATCACAACGTTGTTCCATTACTTTCTACATATACATTAGGTCGCTTCCAAATATCTAATCAATTTTTTATCCGATCATTTTTATAGTCCTATTTATACGTATACTAGATCACTTTTAGGAAGTGTTATATATTATTAGAACAATTAATTTATATGTGTTCTAATAGATTTTTATTGGGACGCTTCTCGTCAAAGTATCCTTATATTAGGATCCCAATTATCCATTCAGGTTTTAGTGCATTTTCTCAAGAATTTCACAAGTTCCATTTTAACTGCTTACATTAAGAGTGTTACATTTTCTATTATATAAATAAATATACTCTCACTGTCCCAGATCAAACTGCACATTTACTATTTGACAGTCAACACTGTCAAACTTTGACCACATATTTGAATAGATATATAAACAATAATACTATCATATGTGATATTGTTGAATTCATCGTAGTATGTAGTTTCTAAATATCAATTTTTTATTTATCGTTATTATACGTAGCCAAACAAATTAACGGTCAAACATGCTTGTTGAAGACCATGATCAAACTAATGTGAAGCTTGGTCTGGGACATGGGGAGTATTATTCTCATTCACTCATTAGTATTTTTTATCTCCTCATTTAATTTTATTCACACATTTCAATTCACATATAAAGTTATACCATTACAAATTGAAGAATAAAACGAATAACTGGGGTAATCCCGATTCCAAATTTAAACTTGAAGAATATGAACGAGTCCTTGAACTGAAACAAACAAATATATTGAATAAATATTTATGACTAAATTATTATTTTTGTCCCCTACATATATTGCACTACCATTTTTTGGTCTCCGGGGCCAAAACTGCGTACATTCGGTAACCAACATATTCAAAATGATTTGTTTGGTCCCCAAAACCACATTCCATGTGATTTTCAGGTAAGTTTAACCAGAATTATATGAAAAGACACTTTTTCCCTAATAAATAAAAAACTCCATAAAAATTATGCCGCCTCACCACCCATTTCCGATGCCATTCCCTCCCCCTCTGCCGAACTCCTCCAACTAATACTGAAATCCTCCGACGCCTCCGACACATTCTCCAGTAGCATCTTAAGAAGAGGGTGGCTGAGATACCCTGTCGGCACCACGAACTGCCGCCACTCCAGCTCCACTCACATCGGCAAACAAATATAGTTTTTTCTCTCAACTCAGGTCATCAGCGGTGAACTCTATAGCTCCGACAAAGCAGCTCTGGCCCTACGTCACCATTCAACACCACCTAACTGAGAAGAAGCATCAGATCCATAGCATCGAGGTCGACGATGCTCTAACTGCCCTGCACATGCTGAGCAACGCTCAGCTCGTATCCTCGCTGGAAAACTTCCATCCTGGCAACAGCTCTACATGCATCGTCACCTCTCCCCACAATGCTGGAGAAGTGAGTTTAGCTCTCCTCCATCATCCCGGTGAGTCCACACCGATGTGAAGAGGCACAACCATCCGGTCACCGGCGAACACAAAGCACCGCAAGTTCCTGAGCCAAGCAAGTCGCCGGCAAAATTCAAATCAACACCTGACAGACCATACAACACTCCAAAGAGGACACAACAATCAGCTCAGCAGCATAGCTTTAGTCGGCGGAGCCTTCAGCTCAGTTCAGGCGAGTCACTGCTCCAGTGAAGAGAAGAGCAAATTGGGCGGTGGAAAGGAGCGGTGGAGGAGAGCAAATCGAAGGATGATGGATCTGATTGGGGAAATTGGAGGAGAGGAGATCGGAGAGCAATGGATTGGGGAAGAAAGTGAAAATATTTTTTAATTAGAAAAATTATAAAATACCTATGGCTATATCTGAAAACTATTTAGTCTTACCTGAAAACCACCTTTGGGAACCAAACAAATCATTTTGTATTTTTTTGTTACTGAATGTACGCGGTACTGGCATCAGGGACCAAAAGATGGTATTGTGATGAGAGCCTTTAATGATCCAGAATTATGCTCCTTTTACTGCATATTGGTGAAGGGACAGAACATATTGACGGCAACGAAGAGATTGATTTTCCAACTCATATTGTTGTCCCTTATATTGGGAAAGAACCATCCATCCAAAAGTAAGTGATTTTTATCCTTTTCACCCATCTTCTATATTGATTGGAATTTTTAGGGGGCCAATATTTTAACTAGATTACTTGCAGGTTGATTCAATGCTTGTTCACGGACTTAGCTGCATATGCATTGGATCTTATTGACATGATTGGAAGGTGTATTTTGGCTGTAACAAATGTTGTTGTTGACAGCATAAATAGTTTTTTTATTGATATTTTTCCTGGAAACACGACATTATATGTTAGTACTAATATAAATTTGAGTGAAAAGTATCAGAGTGATCGTGAATATTTTCTTAATGCACTAAATCCAAAAGGCCTCCCACCCCATAAATTAGTCCTCAAACAAAATTGTCCTATCATGCTTATACGTAATCCAACTGAGGAACTGTGAAATGGAACACGATTAACTTGTCGTGAGTTGAGCCAATCAACCATTATGGCTGAGATAACTTTTGGCATTTTCAAGGGGAAACATTTTTTTATTCCTAGAATACCATTTTTTTGTGACCAAGTAAGTAAGACCTCTATCCTATTCAAAAGATTTTATTTCCCACTGAGAGTGTGTTTTTCCATGACAAACAATAAGTCTCAGGGTCAAACACTAGATTTTGTTGGCCTTTAGTTAGAACAGCCCGTATTTTTCCATGGTCAATTGTATGTGGTTTTATCTCGTGCAAAAAATTCTGAATCTGTCAAGGTTCTTATGACACCTCCAACTTTTGATGAGACAAGCCTAAATAATAAAACTAAAAATATAGTTTATAGGGAGATTTTTTAACGATAGTAGTTGGTGCATTTTGTAAATTTTGTGTTCCTCGTTTTTAAATCTGCATCATTTTGAGTTTTCTTTTGCATATTTTATGATCCATGGGTTGATTTTGTGATCTCATTTTGGATTTGCTGCATATTTGGAGTTCCCATATTTTGGATATGTAGGTATTTCTTTAATCCATTTTACATTGTTGCATTCAAAAACATTCTTTAGGTTTAATGCCTTTATTTCTGTTACTTTTCTTCATTTAATGTTAGCAGAGGCTTACCTTTCTTTAATTTATTTGCAGGCTTGCTTAATCACCTCCTCTTGCTTTCAAGTCTAATTTTTTGGGCTTGTAGCTGCTTATGGGGAAAGTGGCTATGTAAGTCACTAAATTATCCATTTTGTTGCCGTTAGGAGAACTTTTAAACCAACTGGTCTACCCATTAATGCACACAGATACATTATAGAGCATACTTTACATAGGGGTCTTTCCCTCAAATGTTATGTAATTTGTTCATGTTCTTTTTTAAAGGATGCAGGACTGAGAGAGTTATTGTTTTGCTTTTAACAACTTTTCTTTGTTATAAACACATCCAATCTATTCAATAGTAATTCAGATTTAAACATATGACGCTATATTTTTATGTTATTGAAGGCTAAATCTTGGTGAAAATCTTCCTCCAATGACAGCGTTCACACCAGCTAGAGTTCCTTTGTCATCTCTTAAATGTGTAGAAAATTTAGGGCATCCTACTATTTTCAAATTCAGTGCAGTATCTTTCTGATGTTGTCGGAAGTCCATATTATGTTGCTCGTGAAGTGTTGCACAAATACTATGGTCCCGAAGCCGATGTCTGGAATGCTGCTGTTGTTCTGTACATCCTAATGTCGGTTGTTCCTCCTTCTAGGGCAGGTAGCTTTCTTCCATGTTGATTTCAATTCCGTAAACAATGACATTTGACCTCATCTGATTTGGAGTCATGATTTGCAGAAATCGATAATGGCATTTTCAAGCAAATATTGAAGGGGAAAACAGATTTTGTATCTAATCCCTGGCCTCAGATTTCATATAGTGCAAAAGACTTGATACAGAAATTGCTATGCAGGGATTCTAAAAAGCGAGCAACTTATCATCAAGTACTCTGTAAGTTTCCATGACAGATAATTTAGGTATGTACATGTCTAAAATTTTTTTCTGTACTTAAGATGAGAGGAACATTTTCTTCTAATAGGTCACCCTTGGATAGTTGATGACACGGTTGCACCTGATTAGCCATTGGGTTATGCAGTTCTCTGCCGTTTGAAGCAGTTTTTTGCTATGAACAAACTTCTTCTTCTTTTTTATTTAAAACCTCATATGAATGAGGAGGGATTATTTAATGGATCCCCTAAAATATCAAAAGGCCAATAACTTTGACCATCAAAAGTTTTACAAAGCAAAAGAACTTCTATATGATTGTAGAATATATAAACTGTGATTCCATTTCAAAATTCCTCCACCCATGTGTGGGAATTTGAATGACCAGACAGTAAATACTTCTTCAATCAAAGCATCAATGAGATCCGCCATAGCCACGATCAAGAATTAAGTGAAACCTTTATAAAGTGTGGGAATAGAAGATCTTTTCTTATCATGAACTGGAAACTTGTAGATCCTTTGATTTGTTGAAATTTAGTGGCCTGCTTTCCTTTGCCATCTTTGCTAAAAAAAATCAGTTGGTTGATTAGCTTCTCTGAAGATGTGTGAAAATGTGAATGGCTTTCCACGCCGGATTGTATTGATTTTCCTTGTCAACTGGATCAGCTCACATGGTGGTTTTTAGGTTCCATTAATGATATCTACTGCTTTTTTTGAATCTGATTCGAAGATTGCAGAACAGATTAAATCACCAAACCACTTCATATCTGCAAAAATAGCCAACAACTCAGCGTGAAGAGGTGATTTAACCGAGTGTTCTGCAGGTCTGGAGATGGAATATACTACAGCACCCTTAAAATTTCTTGAGACAATTCCCAGACTTGCAGATTCACTATCAAACGAAGCATCACAGTTAATATTTAGCCCATGTTCCGGTTTTTCCAAAGATATGGTTACTATTCTAGATTTTTTTTTTCCCTTGAACAAAGGAGGGATGAGACCATGCACACACAGTACATTATCTGAATCCCTGAATGGGAGATGATTATGAACTGAGTATAGAGTTAGGGATAATTCCCTGATCTTAGCCCATATTCCTTCAACTGTAAAGCCCTTTTTTCCTTAATCAAACAATTCCTAGAATTCCATAACTCACATATAATAATCATTGGCAGATTAGTTAGTAATGAACTCCTCAGCCTAGAAGTAGTAGTTAAGTTCATGTAGTATTGAAGC
>JAULKK010285512.1:0-36489 GCA_032355705.1 Rubia peregrina
AAGACATTACATAAATGAAATATTCCAGTTATATGAAATAATATATAATCAGTTTTGAACTTGATTGTATCAGTTAAAGAAATTTGCTTATTTTTCAGAGCCTAGTTCCCATTGGAGTGATAATAGGGCTGGCCATTGCAAGTTATTATATTCCATATATTTGCTCCACAGTAGCTTCAACTGAGTGACTTCGTCTTTCAGATCAATATGAGGTTTAATTTTTTCGGACGTTCTTACTTGTACGTGACTGTGGAAAGGAGTTTTCAAAGTAACCTGTGCATTGCATTCATCATTTTGGAAAGAAATATTTTCGGAGCTTATGCTGAAGAGTGTTAAATTTTAAATTGATCTTAAACTGAAAATGAACAGCTGTTGAAATTAAAGACAACAGACATACCATAAGGTTCATAATTACGGCCACCCTCGATCTCCTTACTTACTGCAGTACAAATTTGTTTAGGTGTTAAGGCAGGCTGATGTGTACATCATAATTAATATAAAATCATTAAAAGCCTGAACAACTAACCAATGTCACCAAAATACATAGTGTACAATTAGAATGTATGCAAAAGATTAGTTTCTTTAAGACACTAACAATACAGTCAGCCACTTTGCATGCAAGTTCAAATTGGTAGAAGAAAGTCAATCAACATATCACTAATCAATTTTTAGCTGACTTCTTTGTGGAACAAAAATTCCATCCATTGTAGGAAATGTATTGGATAGTCCCTACGGCAAAAAATACATTTCATGATGGAAGTCGTTAATACCGTAAATATGGACAACTTAAGTTTTATGTATATTCTCTCTGCCTAGCTGCTTTCAAATAGCAACAATACCGATATAACTTATATAAACTGGCCTAACCTACATTTCATTGATTTGTGTAAATGTATGCCTCCAAACCAAAGTAGCTTTTCGGAGCAGGTTGGACGTAATTTGGAAGAAACCAAAGTTTGACATAATGATGTTCAAATGGTCACAGATAAGAAATGCACAACTCGTCTATACTGTGTTTTTAAAAAGTTCTTTAAGTGATTTCCCTTGCCTGTTTCACCAAAATTGCTCAGGTTATAAACTAAAATTTCACTCCAAAATGGTCTGTCACAAATGACCTTGGACTATTGTTGTCAGCCAAGTAAGGGGATTCTAGGAATCTAAGGTCAAATTTCTTTTAAATACAGTCTTCTTTAAAAAATTGGACTTGGAGATTACTTGTACATGTTTATACTTTCGTCAATGCCGTCTTTACATAACTTCTTAGAGTAATGCTATCTTTACATATATTCAAAGAGGAGGAAACCCCTCAATAAAAACAAACATACATTCAGGGATGGACTGCAAAACATTAAATTTCTGTAACTCATAGCCAATTACCAAACAACACACAAAGCTGCAACTAAATACCAATAGGCAAGTTGTTGAGGGAATCTTCCAACCCATTATTGTCGAATGGAAAACCCGTGGGACTGGCTACTTGAAGTGCAGCTTTTCTTTTCTTGGCATAAGCCAGCCTTCGTTTGGCGAGCATCCTCGCCTTCTCCTCCGTTGGAATCTCAACATAAGCCTTCCTCCTTTTAGTGCCTCGATCCATTTACTGTAAAATGGTCCGATACAAGAGCCCAATGGGAACTATCGTCATTCAATGAAAGGGCACCGAATATTCAGAACTCAAATCTAACCCGACTACTCACCTTGATGGAAAGGGAGAATTGGATTCTCTGATCGAAATTGAAGCAAAAAATTTCCAAATTCCACCGGAAAGCATGACAAGAAGAACTCGACGGCCAGAAACGAATTCCTGAGCATATATATCAGAGGAGCAGAGGCGGCAAATACTAATGGCAGGAAATAACCTAACTTCATTTGGGCCCTGAAGAACTAAACATTCACAAAACAGCCCTCATAGAATTATAAGATATCAAGAAAGTTAATAATATTTGCACATAAGCTCTCGGTCAACCAAGAAACAAATGTCCCTCTTTATAGTTCCATTATAGATAAGTAAATATATTAGCGGTCAATTTTTTTTTAACAACATGAAAATGATTGGTTTGTAATATAAATTGGGACGGGTGAGTAATTTAATTTAAAGATAATGGGAAAGTTGAAGAGGTGGTCCCAGTTAAACCTATAAATTGCCACTCTATACGAAAAGCTGGAAGTAGAGGGTATTTATATGGTTAAAGCGACTCGCAAAACCACGTTTTTAAATAGATGGAAAAGGAAATAAAAGAGTAACGAAGAAATCGTTGTGACTAATTAAGAAAAGGGGAAAAGGGGAAAAGTGAAACATGTGGCACTTGAAACGCAGCAATGAAAAACAAATGGTTCTTCCAGTCATCAATTTATTATGAAAATAACAGCCTCTTTTGGCAGTACTAGGCACACTTGCAAATTAAATGCGCTGATTAAGATTAATCACTCTATCTGGAGTCTAAGTCCAGATCATATCCCATAGCAAAGAGGTCGTTATATTGATCACGTATCTACATCTGGGTCATGATCTTAATTTCTTTTTCATCAATTTTTTAATCTTAATTTTGTTACCTTTAGCTATTAAAAATTCGAAAAGGATGCTAGTTACTCTCCCCAATTCTAACTGAATATGTAAGCTTTTTAATTAATTTTTAGAATATATTTAGAGTCCGTCTTTTTAAAGACGATATTTTCATAAGCCATGAAAAGATCAAAATTTAAAGTGTAAATTAGAATAAATGATTATAAACTTTTTGGGTTGTATGAATCGGGTATAAACTTTACAACTACTACACGTTGTATGATAAATTTTTAATATTGCAACAAAGACCTTTTACCTTTTATTATGTTAATTAAACCCCGTCTTTCCATAAACCTATCATAAAACCAATTTTTTCCAAGAGTTTGCCATATATCAATATGTGTAAATTTTATTTAATATAAATAATAACATGATTATCTAGTATATTATTATATTTATTGTGACATATAATATGTAAAATCATCACATAATAAAATAGTATAATATATAATGACATATTTTATATGTCTTTATTATACATAATTGAAATTATTGATTAACAAATCTATCTGAGATTCATAACAAGATTTAACGTTTAAGATATGAAATGGATGGGATAATATTTAGACCCTATCTTAAAATTCATGACAACAAATATACTTTAACATATGAAATGGAGGGAGTAATATTTAGCCCCTTTCTCTCTTTTACTAATTTAGAAGGCGAAGTTTGATTATTAAAATATAGAGGCCGTCTTTTGAAAGACTGTGTTTCCATAAGTCATGGAAATACCAAGGTTTAAAGTACAAATTATAAGAAATGGTGATAAAAAATTTGGATTGCAAAAATTGGGTTATAAACTTTATAACTACTACACGTTGCATAATAAATTTTTAATATTTCAACTAAGACCCTGTACCTTTTATTATTCTAATTAAACCCGTCTTTCCCAAGAATTTGCCTAAAATATATCTTAGATTATGATTATTCGTATTTGAGATATATTTTAAATGATATTTAAAATTATAGGAATCTCGTTACAGTAAAGGGAAACAAACAATATCAAATTACTTTATTACTTACATTAATCATAAAATGTCCACAAATGAATCGATGGATGGAAGGTGCAGTGAATCCAACGAATAAATTTTGTTTGTAGTCTTATGAATTGCGACCAAGAACAAGTAATCGATGCATAAAATTGAGCATTTAGGCATATAGATATCATTGTATAAGTAATTTAAGACACATAGGTAGGAGAATTACTTCTCTAGCAAAGGGGCTAAAAAGAAGGATTTGTTCACACCTTGAATTCTCATTGAAATGTAGGAGATCTTGTCTTCAGTGGAATTCCCAATTTGTTGGATCCTATTCAAATAGAGAAATCTAGTCCACGGTTTATGAGTCTTAAGGGTTTTATTCGATCTCAACATACTTGACAAGTACTTGAGAACATTTAGCTAGTATAGTGAACCGGAATATATATACCTTTGTAAATGTTACGCTACGAAGAAAAAAATTAAAGTATTTGCCGTGATGGGTGAGGTGGTTCGAGTATTCTTACATGGAAACTAGGGACAATAGAGGTTCAGTTAATTGGTCAAACTTGTAGAAGCCTTTCATATCTTCCCAGCAAACAAGAATATTCCGTTGAACTACAAAAAATCATTTTGGGCAATGAAATCGTCCAAACTCGTCCGATCATGCCCGATGACCAATGCTCACATGGTCTACAATGCTGGTATTATTTTGGGTGTTCATAGATATGTTGGGTATCATCATTTTCTTACTAATGTTGGGACTGGTAGATTTCGTTGGATAGCGATTTGCGACTTTGTTGGTTTGCAACGGTGGTATATTTCAGTGTTGGATGTCAATCATATCCTTTTTCTTGATGAAATTTATGGGCCATGTGATTGGAAAGTCCTTTGCATTTTCAACTTTGGTACAACCACCTTGCTTCTTTAGCAAAAACGCATCGGGCACAATAGGAATTTCCATCGTCACCCAACCATAGCCATTGGGAATGAGATTGAAATCATAAAACATGTTCAATTTCTCCCTTAAACCATTGGCAACATGCATCGGAACCCCGCCCTTTGGTGGATGAATGAGATATAGTTTGCATGGTAGTAGAGGCTACATAATAGCTGTGAGGATTAAACAAGATAATACTTATGTGAACTCTATGTCACTTGTAACTAACCTGAAAGGGTGCTCCCATATCGTCGGGTGACTCGAGCATTGCTCCTGGATGACACATACCTTCTCCATTAAATTTAATGTCTAACGGATACAGGGAGTGTCTAGAGCCAATTGAATGAGGCTCCCATTCGGAGGTTATGTCATCCAAATTATCAGGAAGGATAAGCCTAGTGTGGCGTGCTAATATAGCAATTAGCATGTCTTACTTCTCCACTTTCTTCCTTGTTATAGCTAAATCTGATTCCAACTTCCATATTTTATTAAGCATTTGGTGATGGGAAGCCCCCACGCCTTAGAATACTTCTCGCTGTGACATGTATGAACCGTATCCTCTCACTTTCCCCGGGTGGTCATGTATTCCGGTTTCCTCACACGATGCATTGTGCTTTTGTGATGAAATTAAATCACCTTATTTTTGCTTGTTTTTAATGTGTTATTGCATAGAAGGAACAACATTTTCAATTCTGATACAACAATACAACAAATGTGTATTGTATAACCAATCTATGTCCATACAATTTTCTGTGCAAGGGCTCATGTTTCATCATCTTTATAGCCACCATCCTTCAGCTCTCGTCCCTTCATTAATAACTCATATCGCTCTGTTGGTTGAACTTAATCTCTCCTCCCAGCCATACGAGCGACGAGGTGTACTAGAATGTGTAGTGGAAATTAGATGAGTTCCTCAAGGAAGAAGATAACCACAGGAAGGCGTCGGAATCCAAAATTCCTAATTGGAGTTGGGATAATGTGTGATATATTGGCCCTATTTCGTGCTAAAATTTATTAATAGATATTGGATTTTTCTGTTATACCTTGGAAATAAGTATTTGTAAAAATGTTTTCGATGAGTTATTTATTATTAATATGTACATTGTTATGTAAAAAGAGCAGTGGTAAAATTGAATTATTTATTATTAATATGTACATTGTTATGTAAAATTGAGGTTAAAATAGCAGCATTGAAAAGTCTATTTTTAACTCAATTTCGAATCGAGGTAAAAAATAGCAATTACCTTGGTTTCTTAACTGAGTTAAAATATTAATCGATACCGTTTCTGAATGGTGAACCATATTGGTAGCTTGGGATATCATCGTGAACACTAAACAAGCTACATTGGTTTAACTAATATAAAACTCATATATGTTGCCGACATCGTTTTGACTATGAGCGGTGTTGGGTAATTTATAAGCGACATCGTTCGTGTAACTTTTTAGCGAAATGTGCTCCATATTGGGCTTTACAAAAGAGTTACCAATATGTAGCCAAAGTTGGTGTGACCGAGGACGGTTTTTATTTTTCAAGTATCGGCTAAAGCGATACAGAGTATCGATAACAACACGATATCGGTTTATCAGAATGAGGCATTGTACAAAATTAGTTGACGTTATTTTTCTTGGTCAGTGTGTGTACCTGATCGATCTTGACTCTAACTAAGATCAACATTCTTATAACTGACGTTGCTTGTAAGGCTCGAGGAGCGAATATATTATCTAGGTGATAGGATCTGAATCATTGATTTAGTATCGACATAGCCGAATACGGATCGAGTGCATAGCCATATCGGTTGTATCAAAATCAGAAATTAAAATTGAGCTTTAAAATTGCTGCCCAATGTGATGCGCCTTGATGAGACGCTAAAAGCATGTGTTTCCTAATACATTTAGCATACCTCTTAGTAGATTTTGTGTGGTAGATTGCTAGTTTTAAATGATTTTACATTACAAGGGGTTTAGATGACCGTTGTTGGTTTTCTTGTCTAAATCCTTTGATTTTACATTACAAGGGGTTTAGATGACCGTTGTTGGATTTCTTGTCTAAATCCTTTTTTTTACTTATTTAACTCTAAGGAATACTATGTCTTTACAAGCATTCAGATTCTATTTTGTGAGTTTATTTTTACATTGCTCGTAAGCACTTCAGAGTAGCTTAGTGAAGGTCAATCAAAGATAGTTGAAGGTCGTTCGTAAGACGAGTAGTAGACTGAATTCCACACGCTTAATCGTGGTAGTAGATGGGATGCGCCAAAGAAAAATAATTAAAATCTAAAAATAAGTGAAGACCGGTACGTCCCGTGTACATTTAGGCGTCTCTATCGGGTTTCCCGTGTACATTTGGGCGGCTAGGGTTTCCCTTGTTTTTTGGGTATATGTAAGTGATAAGTTCCTATGGAGTTGGTGTTTTGGGATGTTGGGGATACCTCTGTTACAGGTTTGGGATCTCACTGGTTACGTGATAATCCGGTTCATATGGTTATGTTGGGATGCTTACCCCGGTTAACCGAGATGCATGCTAGGATTATATTCCTTGTGGTATGTTCAAGAAATCCTCATGCTTGCTGTAAGTGTGTATATTTTAAGCATTTTTTAGGTGTTCATTGGTTGAGTTCTCTGATAGCTTTTCCCTTATTGCAGGATCGGCAGTTAATATTGGCAAATGTAGGGATGAGATATAGAATCTCCATATGTTAGCAGGTGGACTAGCTTACAACTAGGGGCTTACTTGAATATTTTATCTATGTAATACTTCTTAGGGAAGTTTTATAGGTTAGAGAGGCTTTTTTTTAACCCTTAGTTTTTGTACAGATTCAAAATTGATAACAGAAATAAATATTTTTATTTGTCCCACAACCGAGCCTTTATGCTATATTGTGTATCACATTTCTAGTATCGCGAGCATCACTAGCATTATACTGTAAGAATCATAGTTTGCACTTTCCCTGAGTGGATGATATGGGCATGACTCTGCCGGATATCCCTTCGTCGATGTGTAATGTTTAATGCACCTAGTTTCCTGGCTATGCAAATTCGTATGAATAGGTTTTCTAAAATAGGGGTTGGGTATACCATAATTCTTTAAGTCGTGAATAATTTTATACGCCTACGAGATAATTGTCATGTGGGAGCGTACCTTTATAGAAGGCCCGCAGAGATTTTATACAAATGTTGTTGTATTGCTGTCGTGATTTCCTTTTCTTAGCTTATTGTGCAACTTTGTTGTTTATCATCCTTGTACTGTGAGCTAGTTATTGCACGCTCTCCAATTAGGTGGTGACTCCGGCTTGGGTTCCGACCTTTCCTATGGACTATGAAGATCCAGAAAGAAAAAATGTCCCCACAGACGGTGCCACTAATAAGGGGGGAACTTCTGGATCAGCGTCATTCCTAAAATCAACACTGGAAACCTAGCCTCTTTGAGTAACTGAAAAAGAGATCCTGGGGTGGTTCCCGACAGAAAGCTCTAATGCCCAAGTTAGGGTTGTTCTCTTTTTTGCTATTTCTTATTCTAGAATTCACTTGCTCGGCTCGTTGTTTTGTGTCTTTATTTCTAGATGTTGGATCGTGCTATCGTGACCTACGTATTTTCTCCCTTCTTTCCTTGATTGTGGTTTAGTAGAGAGTGTTCGTGGTGAGTGGTTCTTCTACTATTTAGAGCAAGGTGCTCTACATGCTCAGTGAACTGATTTGTCTCTACGAGGTGGTTATGCTGATGGTTGACTTAGCTTGAGTGGATAGGTATATACCAATAGTATAGTTTCACATAGCAACACACACAAGCATCACCAAGTGTGTGCTCGTCACTAGGGGGTTGTTTGGGTGATTATCTAAGAATTACAAGCATAGAACTAACGAAGAAATTAGCATGCAAATCTAACAAAGAGTGTAAATACGATAATAATGGAACTTAGAGGCATTTGCTTCACATGTTTAATATTAGAAGTAGATCCCCAATTCCTATTTAGATAATACAAGTGTGGCTTGATCTATGCTCGATGACATGTATTGGAAAGCTTGATTCCTTGGGAACTTCCACAAAAAATTTACTCAGTGGGTTCGCCCCTCATTGCCTCTCACCTCCTCTAGATATAGCTAGTGATGCGCTTTACACTATCATCACTAGTCCTCACTCCGGAGGTTAATAAACCTGACAATACACAATAAATTAAACTTGGGAGTAGCACGACTCCCTGTGACCCAATGTGAATAATCACTCTTAAAGTGCATAATGTAAACCTCAGAGCATCAGTACCTCATTATTACCCTCTAAGGGAATCAACCTACCTAGTTGCCAAAAACTCAAGATATGGCCGTCGGGATTACCCAATGACCCCAGAGTGATAAAATATACCCGACCAAATTACCTGTAACTCACCCATCATCCATAGACTAACCCAATAATGCACTTAAGCCTAATCTAACCACATACAGTAAAATTATGAAAATTTATCACTCCTAAACATGACCTTCACGTTTACACTTTACTAAATCGATAAAAAGATGAAATCTTCCCAGGTTTATTACCCAGTCTAGCGCTAAATCATGGAATAATCACAATTAGTCTTAAGACCTAATATTAATCATGCATGATAATGGAATTAGCACAAGAAATAATGATAATCAAAGCAAAGGATAGGAAGAATCTTGGAATATCACAAATCATAGTTAATCATGTTAACAAAATCTCCAAAGCATGAATCTAAGTTAAACAAGGAAAACTCATATTAAATCTACAAGAATGCATGGAAAAATGTAAGAAATAAGAAAATCCTAATGAAAAACGAGGGTTTTAGAGACCCAGATCAGGCTCATATATGATGGGGAAGAAGGGGGCTATTTATTGTTGAGAGAGGGAGAAGAAAAGGCCAAAACTCAATTTTTGACCCTTCATGGAACGGACCATGCCACTTGGCATAAACCTAGGGCCTTTTACACAAACCTTGGACTCCCGGGGAAAGGACCGTGCATACTTTCACGGTTTTTTTTCTTAACAATTAGGCCTCAACTTCTTTTCATCAGTACAGGTAAATAGTTGATCCATTTTGGAGTTTTTGTAGTCGTTTCTACGGTATGCACAAAGGCAAATCCAATAATGCTATTTACGACACCAATTCGTCACAGAGCATTATTAAAATATGGTTCAAATTTATTCACCCCTTTTTTAAATTTATCTTCTACATGTTTGTAAGTAGTCTTCCTTCTTTTACCATTCTTGAGAATGATCTTCTTAAATATTCTACCATTCTGATGAGACGTCAAAAACATGTATTTTTTAAAGCATTTAATATCTCTTTTATTATCTATTTGTTAGAGGATTTCTATATTTAGGTAGGTCTACATCAAAAGGGGGTTTTAAGACCATTTTTTGTTTTCATATCTAAATATTTCATTTTGTAACTTATTTTGAGTCTAATGGATTTGTATTTTTATGAGTGATTTGCTCACTTTATACTCTCTTTTTTAGCACATTTGAAAATCATATATGTAATAAATTAGGGTTTTATGTAAGGTTAATGGATGTTTTGTTGGTAAGAACGTTAGGATGATGATTCGGGATTTCTATCTCAACTCTTTAGTTTAAGGGGTTATCGCAATGTCCTTTGTGATCATGCTTATTACTTAATGATTTAAAAATTCTATTCACGAGAAGAGCTTAGAAGTGAAGGCCAATATGAGATTTGACAGAAGAAAAGATCCGAATTTGGAATGAATATCAGCAGACCGATGCGAAGAGAACGTGCAACCCACACACCTGGCCGCATGCCACACACCTTAAACAAAGGCAGAAAATAGTTCTTGTAGAGAAATTTATGCGGCTCGCATGTTTCGTGCGTTGCCCTCTCACGTCTGCTACACTTTTAACTTTTTTAGCCCATTCTTGGCCACTTAGACTATAAATAGTCTCTTATCGTATCCTCAACCATATGCCCGATTTCCCCCTTCAAAAACCCTAGTTTTTATTAACTTCTCTTCATTTATTGCTTATCTACCATGGGATTTCATCCCCTTGTCTTGAGTTTTAGTTATCTTAGCTAAATATACTCTGAGGAGCAATTGGTAAGCATTTCTAGTATGAATTGTGAGATTCGGTTTATCCTATCTTGTGTTTTGATTATCAAGATGTTTTGTGCTTTGTTGTGGGATTAATGCATGATTTAAACTAGGATGATCAACTAGTTGATGATTGTGAATTGATTGTTTTCTAGCTTTTCGGTCAAACCTGGAAGACTTTGTCTTTTTGTCGATGTGATTGTTGTTGATTGATGTTAGGTTTTAATTAGGGGTGACAATTAATTATGATCGTGATTGATGAAATATCTTAGGTTTAGTATGAATTTTAATAGGTTCACCTAATTATCGATGTGTCTCACTAATTACGTCTGGCATGAAGGCTAATCCTCGTAGTCATTATTAGTAGATATACTTGTGCTATCTATATATTTCTCTCTTGTTGGACATTGTGTTAGTTTTGTTGGGTCTCCATGTTCATTTCTATCCCCGAGGCATTCGATTATGCTAATCGTCTAGAGTGGCCCGAGGATAAGGACTATTTTGTGGTGCTGATTGCCTATCTAGCTATAACCGAGGGAAGGTGAGAAATGTCTTCAATTGAAAGTAGTTGAAAAGTTCTCCACAATACGTGGTCAATGCATGATAATTGGATAATTAGTCAATGATCGAAGGATAACTAGAAATGTAAAGCAACTGCGCCCAAGACTCGTTATAATCTTAGTTACGTTTTTTGTTCTAGTGATATCATATGTACATCGTATGTTCCAATTGTTTGTTAATCTAGTTTCTTAAAGTAGTCGTAGTGTTTTCTAAACTCAAAACCTATGACTTTAATACCACACACTTAGATTGACATCTTTGTGAACTTTTAAATACATTCAACACTTGATAAAACCTCCATTTCCTCATGGACGACCCTGACTTGCCACTAGCTAATTTCTAGTAGTTAGCCGCAATTAGAGCCTATAAATACTACCTTTGAGAGGCACGATGATGTCCTCCATAATTTGGAAGACTGCACCTCCGCTATATCCAAGAACTTGGAAACTCAAGTTAGTCGAATCACGTTTTTCGGGGCCCAGTTATAGGCTAGGGATTCCAGAAAACATCCATCAGAACCGGAATTGAACCCAGGCAAAATGTAATCTCAATCACCTTGAGGAGTGGGAAAGAAACCAAGGAGACCAAGTGATTTGTTAAGGTCGGGAAAAAAAGTCAAAGATGAGCTTATGGTGAAAACCCAAGAGGTTGATGAGGTTATCACTAGGGGTGAGATCGAGCCGATCGAGCCGGACCACCCCTAGGCTCGAGTTTGGCTTAAAAAATGACTATGTTCGAGCTCGGCTCGAGATCGACTCGAGGCTAATTTTTGTGTTCAAACTCAGCTTGGTTAAAATTAGCAAAGCTCGAGATCGGCTCGTAACTGGTAACTGAGCTCGAGTTCGAGCTCATAAGCTTGATTACTAGGGGTGGGCATCGATCCAATTTAATTAATTTTCGGTTAATTCATTTAAGTTTGTTCGGGTTTTCACCTAAAATGTCCAAAACCAAAACCGACCCGAATAATCCAAAAAATCCAAATTATCCGAATCGAATTTGAAAAATGGTTTCGGTTAGAAATTGGGTTCAAACCAAATAAACTAAATAACTTGATCATTTGAACAAGACCAAAAAATTATTAAAAAGGTTAAAATTTTAACCATTTAAGACCCATTTAAGACCCATTTTTCCAGCGCCATTAAATATAACTGGGTCTTGCTGACTTTTAGAAAAAGGTGTTGAAGTGATACCTTATTTATAAGTAAATTCTTCCTTTTAGTTTCGGATAATTTGGTTTTCGATTTTGTTTTCAATTTTTTTACCCACCCCTATCGATTACAGCTCGAAACTAAAAATTAAAACTGAAATTTTAATTCAAAACACACATGACACAAAAGGTATACTTCTAGGAGTTTAATACGTTTGCTCTAGAGTTGAAAGAGAGTATTGGGAACAAGATACACAAAATACAACATTTGCTCGGCTCCAATTCAAAGTTTATACAAAAATGCAATGACAAAAGGCTTTCAATGCATCTTGAGTCTTTGAGAACAAAAGTACAGAAGCCAATACAAAATGCCAATCCTTGGTCCTATAGTTTATTAAAATTATAAGGTTTCCCACTTATTAGTTATTAAAATTAAATACATGATATTTAAGGTACCACTTAATATTAGTTATTACATAGATTAGACGAGCTCTAATCGAGCCATAATCGAGTTTGATCGAGCTTCTTATTGAGTTGTTTGCAAACAAAAATGAGCCGATCAGCATTATGTTCATTTATGTTTATTTATTAATCGAGCCTAAAATTTTATTCGTGTTCGTTCATTTAATATATGAACGATCACGATCCGATCTATAACCGAGCCGATCCCAAGTTTGTTCACGAACGTGCGTGTTCGTTCTCACCCCTAGTTATCACTCAACCACCGAAGAAGCGAGAAATTGAAGAAAAAAATCCTTCCACCACCACCTTTTCTAGCGGTTTTACGGGACAAGAATTTCAAGGATGAGAATAAAGCCCTTTTGAGGTTTTCCGCAAATGTGAGGTAAACATTCCCATTTTTTATGTTATCCATCAAGTGCCTAGGTTTGTTGAATTACTTAAAGAGTTATACACCCCTAAGATAACTAAAGCATTAAAGAATGTTTAAAAAATAAATTTGGTGGACACGTGTTTGGCTCTTTTTCTAAAGAGAATTCAATGATCCCGGCATGTACACTATCCCTTGTGTCATTGGTGGTAAAAAAATTGAAAAAGCAATGATAGATCTAGGAGAGTCTATTAATGTAATTCCATAGTCTCTATAAAAGACTCTTAATTTAGGGACTTTGCATGAAACTAGGGTGATCATACAACTAGCCAATCGTTCCCAAGCTATTCCGAAGTGATCAGTGCGAGGTTTGTTGATCAAAGTGCATAAACTAGTCTTTCCCACCAATTTTTATGTTCTCAATATGTCTCATGATAAGAGTGCACCTCCTATGTTGTTAGGTAGACCATTTTTTAAAACAAAGAGAACTAAGATTGACGTATATAGAGAGGAACAATGGAATTAAAATTTGATGACTAAATTGTTCTTTTGGTCCCCAACATAGCATCTTTTACCATCTTTTGGTCCCCGAGAGCAAAACCACATTTTTTAGTACCCCTCAAATTCAAAGTGAATTTTTTTGTCCCCAAAACTAGATTCAGGTAATGCTGTATTATTTCCGGTATAGCCAAGGGTATTTTATATTATAATTAGAAAATATTTTCATTTAAAATTTTCTATTTTCTTTATTCTTTTTTAATTTTTTCCGCCCTATCACACCTCGATGTCCGTTCACACTTCTAGCTCTGCCCATCATTCCCTTTCTTCTTCCCATTGTTCCCCTCCTAGCCAACACCCCAGAAACATATCTCTCTGTCATTCCCCTCTACCTCGCCCACTACGCTAGAAACCCATCGCCACCCCTCGCAATCCCAGAAACCCCATAGCCACCACAACAGAAACCTTTTTCCACCACCCCAGAAACCCATTGCCCCTCCTCTACCTCGCCCTCTTGACCAGAAACATGTCGCCCTCCTCCATCTCCCTGAAATCCTAGTGCCTTTCCACCCGCAATTCCCCCCTCCCGAAACCTTAGCACCTCCCCACGCGCGATTAACCAATTTCTCCACTCCACTCAGCCACGGGGCTAGAAACAGAAAATAAAAAAGGGGGAAAGATTGGCTACTAAAAGGACGGGGAGATGCGAGCGTGAAAGAAAATGGGGGAAGAAATGGGATCAAAAATGGAGAACGGGGAAAGAACTGGGATCGGAAATGGAAAGAAAATAGAAAAAGATGAAAATAATTTTTTTAATAAGTGAAATTACGAAAAATACCCCTAACTTATTGGAAATAATGTTGGTTTGAGGACAAAAACATGAAAACCACCTGGAATCTGGGTTTGGTGACCAAAAATTTCACTTTAAATTTGTAGGGTACTTTTAAAATATAGTTTTGCTCTCGTGGACCAAAAGATGGTAAAAGATACTATGTTGGGGACCAAAAAAGTAATTTAGTCAAATTTGATGGAGAAAAAGTAGGTTATGAGATCTACAAGGATAAAGAGCCTCCAAAGGATAAAAATTATTGCCAAGGTATCACTATAATTGAAAGTTTGCATGAGCCCCACAATGAGTTTGACCATTACCACATGATTAACTTAATTGAATTTGATAATGGAATGAGTAAGGCATCTAAGAAAGTTTGTAGTATTTTGAACAAAGAAAATGTTGTATATGTGAATGTCTCTATTACTAACTTGCAGTGAGTGAAGAAGGTGTTAAAGAAATATCATCTAAACTCTCTTCACTCCAAAGAGTTAACACAACCACCCGAAAAGGGATGAGGCGCACAAGTCCATTTGGCTCCTGAGATGATGTTTAAGGAGAGACAATGTTGGAGAGCATTACATACGGAGGCAAGAAAGAGTGGAATCATGGATGGTTATTTCGGAGACCCTTGGAAAGTTTTGAATAAAGCTTTAAAGAGAGAGTATGTCATACCGAAGACGTTAAATAAACTTGGTTTGGATCAATCAGATAGTCATTTTGGACATCCATCGATGTAATTGTGATTTCCTTTTTGTTAAGGATAATTATGTAGGAATGATTGAATTTGTGAAAATATGTTGTTTTATTTATGATTGATTTTTCTTCTTTTTATTTTTGTTTCTTGGAACACTGTTACGCTTGGATTACATGATTGTTTTGCAGGAAGCATTTAGTTTGGAGAAAAAGGAGCAAAAAAAAGGGCGAGCAACTGGAGCTAGAAGAAGTTCAACTCACGGACTGTATAGACGTGCAGGGTCCGCGATGCTCATACATTCACCCATCTTTGAATTACCAAATTAATTCCTTAGCACCACTAAATACCACCCAAATCTATTAACTCGCGACCCACTTGAAACACACAATTTGAAAACAAAGATATATCTCTCTCCTCCATTGTTATTTCAATGCTCTATTCGATTTGTTGTGCATGATAGTGGTTGTTATTTGACTTTTATGATAGAGGCTGTGGGCAGAGTATATTGTGGTTCTAGTAGTTTGTCCTTTAGATCTTATAGTTGTGCTACTAAGCGTGTTTTTGGAGTTCGTTACTCATCATGAATATTCTCTCATTTTCTCCCCTTGACACGTGTTCTAGAAAGTTTATTTGCATTAGGACAATGCAAACTTTAAGTGTGGGAAAGGGGAGTAAAATTATACTTATGATTAGTAGTTTAGTTTAGTTGTAGCAAGTAGCTCTTTTGAGAGCATTTTTAATCAAAAAAAAGGGGGAAATAAAATATAAAGAATCACGCTAAGTTGAAAACCCGAGAGGGCAACTAAGGAAAAATTGGGGGGCCGGATAGGTCAAAAAGCTGAAAGGTCGGCCTATTAAAAATGAGAGGCAATGAAGTGGAAAAAGGTGACGGTGAGTATTGAAAAAGGAAAAAAAGTGTGAAGTTAGGATACAAACCCGAGAGGTCGCCTAGGAAAAATCAGAGAAATTAAAAAAACAAATTATACTTCTCTTGGTTTTTCTACTTGGTAGCTTTTTAGGTAGAGTAAGTTATTTTACATTAAATATATACCTCACTCTTTTTATGGTTTGTTGATTGTTTAGATAGCCTTAGGATTTGGGATATGAGAGTGTGATAGATTCTGGGGCTAGGGTAGTCTAGGAATAAAATGTTGGGTGTTTTGGGAAAACCTTTGCATGCTAGTTTACGCTTAGGTCTTGGCTTGTTCTTGTTCACTTGACAATGAGAAAAGTTTTAAGTGTGGGGGATTTGATGAGACATCAAATGCACGTATTTTTTTTAAAAAAATAACATCTTTGTAGTTATCTTTTTGTTGGAAGATTACTACATTTACTTATGTTTACATCATAAGGGGTTTAGATGATCATTTTCGGTTTTCATGTCTACATCCTTCATTTTGTAACCTATTTTGAGTTTAATGGATTTATGTCCTTATAAGTGATGTGCCCAATTTATACTTTTTTAGCACATTTGAAACTCGTATTTGTAATAAATTAGGGTTTTATGTATGGTTAATGGATGTTTTGTCGATAAAAAGATTAGGATAATGATTGAGATTTCTATCTTAACTCTTTAGTTTAAGGGATTTTCGGAATGTATTTTGTGATCATGCTATTGAAATATGATTTAAAAATGGAGAGAATAACTTAGAAGTGAAGGTAAATATGTGATTTGGTAGATGAAATGATCCGGATTTGAAGAATGAAGATTAGCTGACCGACGTAAAGACCAGTCGACCGACCGACCGGGTACAACCGACCAAGCTCGCGGCCTAGACACCTATTCGTGCACCCACACGCCCAAAACAAAGGGTCAAATAAGCCCTCAGATAGCAATTTTAGTGGCTTGCGCGCGTATGGGATGCGCAGCCTGCGCGTTTCATGCGTGGCCTGCGAACATCTCCTATACTTTTGACTCTCTTTTTTGGCCCATTCTTGACCACTTAGACTATAAATAGTCTCCTATTTTATCCTCAACCATATGCTCGACTTTCCCCATCTAAAAGCCCTAGTTTTCATTAACTTCTCTTCATTTATTACTTATCTACCATGGGATTTTATCCCCTTGTTATGGGTTTTAGTTATCTTAGCTAAATATACACTTGGGAGCAATTGTTAAGCATTTCTATTATGAATTTGTGAGATTTGTTTTATCCTATCGTGTGCTTTAATTATCAAGTATGTTTTGTGTTTTGTTGTGTGATTAATGCATGATTTAGACTAAGATGATCAACTAGTTGATGATTTGAATTGATTGTTGGCTGAGTTTTGGTAAACCCAGGAGATTTTGTCTTTTTGATTATTGTTGATTATTGTTAGGTTTAATTAGGGGTAAAAACCAATTATGAGCGTTGATTGATGAAATTTCTTAGGTTTAGGGTGAATTTGAATGGGTTTAATTGATTACCAATGTGGCTCACTAATAACGTCTAGAATACAGGCCTATCCTCGTAGTCATTATTAGTATATATACTTGTGCTATCTATATGTTTCTCGCTTGTAGGATATTGTGTTAGTTTTTTGGGTATCCATGTTTATTGCTATCCCCGGGGAATTCTATGATACCGATCATCTAGAGTGACTCGAGGGCCAGGGCTATTTTGGGGCATTGATCGCCCATTCTAGCTAAAACTGAGGAGAGGTGATAAATGTATTCACTTGAAAGGTGTTTACAAGTTCTCCACAATATGTGTCCAATGCATGATAATAGAATAATTATTTAATGATCTAAGGATAACTAGATATGTTAACCAATTACACCCAAGACTCATTATAATCTTAGTTACATTTTTCTTGCTAGTGAGATCGTATTTAAATCGTAATTATTTGTTGATCTAGTTGCCTAAAGTAGTCATAGTATTTTCTAAAGTTAAAAAAAAACCACTTTGTTACCACACACTTAGAGTGACACATTTGTGTGCTTTTAGCTACATTCAAGACTCGATAAAACTCCCTTTTTCTCGTGGATGACACCGACTTATCATAGCTACTTTCAAGTAGTTAGCCACAATTAGGTCCTATAATTACTATCTTTGAGAGGCACAACGATGTCTTTCCACATCCCTATGAACATCCATCTCTATTGATTGATCTCTGATAAGCACACAAAATCCACTAATAATAATCAAATCATAGAGGGAAAAAACTAGACAAATAAATCTTTAAAAATAGGAAAATTAGTGTGAATAACCACACAATGTGATTCTAACCCCCTAATTGGTAAAGAATCCAATTTCCTAGCTAATCACCAACAAACATAGAAAAAGTATCAATTATTAAAAAAGATAGCATATTTTGGTATCATCAAATCCCCTACACTTAGACTTTTTCTCTTCCTCGATTAAGAACAAATAAAACTCTAAGGTAGTTTCCTAGACTCTGTCCCCTTACACAATTAACTACCCTTATTCTTGGAATTACCCTAACCCAAAACATAAAGGATCACCAACCTTCATATTCTGACCTAAGGAATTCTAACCACCAAAACATACCAAATAAGAATGAGGTATAAAGAATGAAAGTAACATTAGAGGAGACTTGAATTCTTTAATAGTTCACCAAAGTGGCAAAATGAGTCTTCAAAATTATCAGCTTCTCTCAATTTCTCTCATTTGTCCACGTACCCTCTTGGGTTTTTATCCTAACCTTTCATTTCTTTCAATCCTCACACCTCAGTTTTTACCTCAAGATTAAGGGCTCTCATTTTTGCATAGATTTCCCTTTCAAGTTTTCGACCTATCTAGGCCCCCCAAATGTTGACTAAGTTGCCCTTCGGGTTTTCAACTTATCAGGATTCTCTTCATTCTTCTTTTTCATTTTTTTTTGTTTTGAATAAAATTCTCTCAAAGGAGATCCTTGCTAACTAAAATAACCACCTAATCATAATCATAAGTACAATTTAATTTCCCTCCCCCACACTTAAAGTATTTATTGTCCCCAATGCATATCTTAACATTCTAAAACACATGACAAGGAGAGGAAATGATACAACACTCACAATGTGGATTGGACACCAAAAACATGCTTGGTGGCACAATCGTAGGATTTAATGAATAAACTACCACACCATATACGCTACCCGAAACTTTAATCGAGAAATTTCAACCACAGTCACTATCATGCACAACAAATCAACTAAACTATTGGAATATGATGAGACGTGATTTTGATGTTTTATATGTACAATTAACACCCCTTTTTACCTTGTTTGTGGTTAGTTAGATTATTAGGTGCTTTACAAAATATGGGGTTTGGAATCACCTTGTATGTCTATTTGTAAGCATTTAGTGTCCCATATGTTCTAACTCTATGATTTGGTCCTGTGTGTTTTGTGAGCTTATTTGGATACCATCATGAAGAAGTTCATTCACAATGATGGTAGAAGATTGAAGAAGGAATGAAGATAAGGCAAAAGTAATAGGTGAAGCCTTTTCGACCAGGTTTTTTTATTAAATTCTAGAGGCATGTGTTTCCTAATGCATTTAGCATATCTTTTGTTTGCTTTTTTACGGTAGATTTCTAGATTTAAGTGAGTTTACATTAAAAGGGACTTAGACGACCATTTTTATTTTTCTTAACTAAATCACTCATTTTGTAGATTATTTAGATTTAATGGATTCTATGTCCCTACAAGCGTCTAGATCATTTTTTTGAGCTATAATTTGTAGACTCCTCATAAGCACTTCAGACCATCTAGAAGGCCATTTGCAAGAATGGTAATAGATTTTAGAATGCCATTTTCAAGGATAGTAGAAGACTGAAGGCCACCATTTAAAATGTGGTAGAAGATTGAAGGGTTGAAGAAGGAAAACAAAGAAACGGATAAATTGTGATTTGAGAGTTGAACCAAGTTCAAGAAACGATCATAGAAGAATCAGCATCTGATGGTGGCACCGTTGGGTTATTCTTCTTGAGCACTATAAAATCAAGTACGAGAACTCCCAAATCAAATCAGTGGTTCACCCATAGCAGCGCAAACAAGTTGAAGGAAAAAGTCAAGTTCTGGAAGAGTAGAAGACTGGCACGACCCATGCCAAGTCCATGCTATGGCAAGCACCGAGGAGACTGAGTCCAGGTGCGGGGAAGGAATTGCGACATTGAAAATGCAATCGAAGCATTTTCCCAAATCACGGAGACTGTATGATAGTTTATAAGAAAACGATGAACCTTTTTGTGACAGACATTGGGAATGCTCGACTATCATTCACACCATGTGACATAGGAATGAGATAGGTTTATATGTCTTACATATGATAGAATTTAAGATCAAAGTCATTTATTGTCATATTACACGAATATTCACCAAGGCTAGTTTACAATAGTTTAATCTCTTTTCTTTGCGTGTTCTTTAGTTGTTAGATAAAAATCTCCCAACCTATATTTGTAGCACTTGTTATTCCTGACACACAATAGGAGTGGCACCCAATTCTCAGTTGTGTATAGTTAACTTTTGAATTCCAGTATCTCTGTTGACGACCTCAAACTTGCCACTATCTACTCTCTAGTAGTTGGTAGTGAGCACGGGGCGCAGATCATTTTTTATTAAGATCCAAGATAAATTAGTGTATGTGGATAAGATGATTGGATTCGCCTTTGCGAATATTATTAAAAAAAACTACTGGACTCCCGAAACGGATCAGGGGAAGAAAAACAAAAAGAGCTGAGAGCTGGATTGCACTCTAACACGAGCAGTGGAAAATGTGAGGGTTAGGATTTCCCACGGCTTGCGACAACATTATTGCTAAGAGTTTGTAGCAACTTTCACGATCCGCAAAGGCTCTCCATTGGTCACGACAAGCAACCTGTAACTTGCTTTTTACACCCCTTTTTATTGTACTATAAATAGCATTCCATCCACTATTTCCTTAGCTTTCTTGGCCCGACTTGGGGCTCCAAAACCCTAGTTTATCCAATTAAATTTCAATTTCTTCTTGTTTCTTTGTAGATCTTTGTTCTATGTTATGGGTTTTCATTATCTAGGCTAGTTTTCTTTTTAGGAGCAAATGATTAAAGCTTCCAAACCCATGTGATGAGAACCTCTTAAATTCTATTTAGATCTCTTTACTATTATTCATTTTCTATGCTTTAAATGTGGTATAGATTCATTTATGTGATTGGGAGTTTGAGAATATGAAATGTTTGTATGATAACATGTTAGGAATTTAGGAAAGTGTACAATATCCTCTTATTTTGGCATGAAGTCCAAGAAATCGGAATTAGAACTTCTAGTTGTGTTGATGATGTTAAGTTTGCTAGATGAATTTGATAATGTCGATCTTTGCCATGTTTATCTTAAGGTAGTACTAAGGGGAAAGTCTTGAATGTTGATCTATTTTTTATTAACCCTATGATATGCATTGTTTGATTAAATGGCTAGGTATTTGGTAGAATGCTTGCAGTTGTTATCAAATCTATTGGTTCTTTGTGCATGATGTCATTGATGAAATACCATTAGACGTTGTTTATCTAAAGTGATCGTTGGTGAGGTTTACGAATAGTAGTTTAACGCTTTTTTAAATTACTCTTAAAAAGAACGGAATATTTATCTTCAAAATGGAAGGTGTAGCATTCACAATAGGCAATCAAGATGAGTAAATAAATGATTGCTTCTATGATCTATTAGAGGCTTTGAAGTGGAAATCAATTGCGCCCAATGCTTTGTCATCTGTGTTTTTATCCCCTTTTCTTGGTTTGTTGCATGATTAGCCTCATTATCTTTATATGATATTTGTTTTTTCCCATTTCATAACTTAGAAAAATAAATCCAAAACCCCTCCTCTTTAATTCCTTTGTGTGTGTGTGTGTGTATATATATATATATATATGCTTATATCCACCCTTATAAGAATGAACCCTTAGGAAAATTCCTCTTCTTCTTGAACGGTCCTGATTTGCCACTATCTACTTTATGAAGCATTTAAGACTTATAAATTGTATATTTGAGAGGTAAGGCAAAGACCTCCCAAATTTTGACGCCGTTGCTGGGGAAGAGACATATATTCTGAAGTGTTTGGGCATATTTGTGTGAATATTTGCTAGTTGTTTTTATTTTCCTTTTTTGTATTTGTTTTATGTTTAGAGACGTATTGCCTTTGTTATTAGTTTATGGTATGTACTCGTTCCAACCAAAAACCTTTGCACTAGGACCAAAATTATTTATTCTTCTTTGTTTTTTTTTGCTATTGTTCGGGGTAGGTATTGCTTGATTTCTTAGTAAATTTTTATAGAGAATTCTTGCACTATGATTCCAAAATTTTGAAAAAAAAGAAGGAAGATCTCAGTGAGGGAAGTCATGATGAGAAGAGAGGCTCAACAACCAAGGTTTTGTAGGATTTGTCATTCTAATCATCCTGCCGAGTCTTGTTATTGGTTGAGAGAGAAGCACTATGAAGAGGAAAGCGACATTGCCTCCCAAAATCAAGGATATTATGAAGAGTGTTATCAAGAGGTTGGAGTTGTTGGTTTTCAAGGTCAATGAGCTCAAGAATGGTATCCATAGTACGATTCTTACAATCCACAGTGGAGTAGTAATCCGGAATTTTGGTATAAGAATACACCGGAAAACCAACAATAAGAGAAATATGATTGGCCTTCACAACCTTACATCATGCCCCAAAACTAAGCTCAAGGGGGAGGTTCAAGCTTGACGCATGAAGAGATTGTACACATAATAGACAACTTGACCAACTTAGCCAGGACCAATAAGGAAGCGGAAAATTGAATCTCCTCAAGACTCAAGGCTTTGGAGGGGCATATGAGCGATATAATGGAAGCAGTGATCCAAATGGAAGCTTAATATTCCAAAGATACACCGGCAAAAGTTGAACTCGAAGACAAGGTGAATGAAGTCACCATGAAGAAGAATATGAGTTCCATAGGGATGAGGAGTTGGTTGTTAAAGAGAAAGAAGTTGAGGAAGAAGTGATTGTCCTACATTCATTAATATTTCAATCATCACCCATTACCTACACCGGTTGAACCAGCTCCACCATTTTCATAATTCTTAAAGGAAAGTATTGGGGAGCCAAATGATTATGTCAAGCTTCCAAACCACCCATCTCCTTTAAGACGAACTTCACCTCCAAAAAATCCTTTCCTTGGTGGATTTCTACCCCCCACCTCTCTAATTTTTTATACTCATGGTGAAGGGGTTCAAATCTTCACAATATGAATAGCATTAGGAGTGTACTGATGACCTTAAATATACAGAGCTTCTCGGGAAGCAACCCTAGCTTTTAAGTTAAGCTAGTGTTTTTCTTCTATTGAAAAAAAATAAAAATAAATTTCTCAACCATGTCCTCAAACTCTTACCCTAAATAAATAAATAAAATACCACCAAAATCCACCATTTAGGAGTACTACTACTTGTTACTTGTTGTGGGTGTTTATCAGGACTTGCATAGTTGTGGACTTGTAGTGGATGGGTCAAAGTTGCATATTGGATGGAGTTCGAGAGCATGAAGGAGAGAATATTCTTTGAGAAGTGAGTATTGCCACCACCAGGAAGGAACTTCAAGGTCCTAGTTGTGATTTTTCCCCCCTTTATCTTGTCCTTTTGATCACATTGAGGACAATGTGTGTTTCAAGTGTGAGGGAGAGAAATATATCTCATTGTATTTTATTGTAGTATGCATATGTTCTACTTTGATTTGTCTAGTTTTAAAAAAAATCATGCTAAGCTGAAAACCAGGAAGGGCAACTTAGGTAAAATTGGGGGGTCCGGATAGGTCAAAAACCTGAAGGGCGACCAATGCAAATATGAGAGACCTTATGGTGTGGAAAAAGTAAGGTGTGAGCTTTGAAAGTAAAGAGAGGCTAGGATGGAAACCCGAGAGGGCTCCTAGGCAAAATGAGAGAATTGAGAGAAATGGAAATATGTGAACTTTTCTCTTGTTTTTACTTATTTGTGGGATTTATGAGTAGAGTAAGCTATCTTCTTTACTTTCTTTAGATTTTTATAACCCATTCTTATTATGGCATGATTTTTGTTGTTTTTGTGGTTTAGGACTCTTAGGTCGGGATATGAGAGCTGAAAAGCTCTTATGTTTTTGGGTTAGGGTAGTTCTAGGAATAGTGTGTTGGTTGTGCTCTTGGGAAAACATAGATTGGAAGTAACCTTAGGAATTTGTTTTTTCTTACTCGAGGACGAGTAAGGGTCTAAGTGTGGTGGAGTTGATGAGACGTGATTTTGATGTTATCTTAGTACAATTAACACCTCTTTTTAGCTTATAATTTTGTGGTTAATTATATTATTAGGTATTTTACAAATTTGGGCTATTTGCTCTAATTTCCCTAGTTTGTAAGTATTTGGTGTCTAACGTATTCTACCTCTATGATTTGGTCCTATGTGTTTTGTGATATTATTTGTAGACCATCATGAAGAAGGATATTCTCAAAGATGGTAGAATATTGAAGAAGGTCATTCGCAAGAATGGTAGAAGATTGAAGAAGGAATGAAGACAAGGAAAAAGTAATGGGTGAAGCACTTTGGACTAGGTTTTTTTATAATGATCCGATATGTATAAGTATTTGTGGATAGCATCATTGGATTCTTCTTCGCGAGTAATATAAAAATGACTACTATAACTTCCGAAACGGATCAACGGTTCACCCAGGGGAAGCAAAACAAATAGAGTTGAGAGCTAAACTACACTCTGTCACGAGGGTTTAGGGATTTCATACGGCTCGCGACAGCATTGCTGCTGAGAATTTACAGAAGCTTATGCTAGACGCGTAGGCTCTCTACTTGTCACGACAAACAAATTGCAGCTCGCGTTTTACTCCCCTTTTATTTTAATATAAATAACAATTCATCCACTATTTTCTTTGCTCTCTTGGTTCGACTAGGGGGCTCCAAAACCCTAGCTTTTCCACTTCTCTTTCAATTTCTTCTTGTTTGTTTGTGGATTTTTTTCCTATGTTATGGGTTTTGATTATCTAGGCTAGTTTTCTTCTTGGGAGCAATTGATTAAAACTTCCTAGCCCATGTGGTGAGAACCTCTTAAATTCTATTTAGATTTCTTGATTATTATGAATTTTATATGCTTTAAATGTGGTATCTAGCTTCATTTATGTGATTGGGAGTTTTAGAATATGAAAAGTTTGGCATGTTAGGAATTTAGGAAAGTGTACAATTTCCTCTCTTTTTGGCATAAAATCCAAGAACATGGAATTAGAACTTCTACTTGTGTTGATGATGTTAAGATTGCTAGATTAATGTGATAATGTTGATCTTTTTCATATTTATCCTAAGTTAGCACCAATGAGAAAGTCTTGAATGTTGATCTTTCTTGATTAACCCTAGAAAATGCATTGTTTGGTTAAATGGCTTGGAATTTGGTAGAATGCTTGTAGTTGTTATCAAATATATTGGTTCTTTGTGCGTGATACCATTGATGAAATACCTTTAGACATTGTTTATCTAAAGTGATAGTCTTCGAACGCTTTTGTAAAGTACTCTCGGGAAAAATGGAATCTTTATCTTCAAAATGAAAGGTGTAGGATTCACAATAGGTAACCAACATGAGTAAATGATTGATTGCTTCTATTATCTACAAGAGGCTTGGAAGTGGAAATCAATTGCGCCCAAGGCTTTGTCATTTTTGTTTTTATCCCCTTTTCTTAGTTGGTTGCATGATTACCCTAATGATATTTATATGCTAGTTGTCTTGTTTTTCATTTCATAACTTCGAAAAACCAAACCAAAATCCCCCTCTTCAATTGCTTATATATATATATATGCTTATATCCACCCTTATATGTATGAACTCTAAGGAAAATCTCTTTTATTCGTGGACGATCCTGATTTGCCACTATCTACTTAGTTGTATTTAAGAAGCATTTAGGGCTAATAAAGTGTATATTTTAGATGTGTGGCGACAATCTCCCAGAATCACAATGAAGGAAAGATATACCTCGTTGGTTTCAAAGTGTATGCTCCAAGTATTTTACGGGTTAATAGGTTTTGAGTGGTGTTTGTGGATGGTAGATAAGAGATGGGTGATTCAGAGATGGGATTAAGTTAGAGAGCCATGGATTGTGCACGTCTACACGACCAGAAATTCATGGTTTGGTTAACCTATTTTTCTACAAATTTGAGCATCGTGGACTGTGCAAGTCGACACGATTTGTGAGTTGAACTACTCTTAACCCCGGTTGCTTACTTTTCTTCCCTGGCCCTTATTATCCATAACCTAATATATCTTGTAAAATAATCATGTACACCAAGAGTAATTGTGTTCCAAAAAAACCTCAAATAAAAACATACAAAATAATCAATATGTACTATGAAAATAAAAAACACACTAACCTACTTTATGCTCAAGTTACCTCCTGAGAAGCTCTGTATTTTTACGTTGACATGAACTTAATGTTATCCATTTAGTGAGGAGTTGAATCCCTCCTTCACAAGTTTCAAAAAGTAGAGATGGGGGGTAGTATCCTTCCAAGAGGAAGATTTTTTGGAGGTGGAATTGGTCTTCAAGTAGATGGGTGATTTCGAGGTTTGGCATAGTCATTTGGATCCTTTATGGTCTCCTCAAGAGTTTTGAAAATGGTAGAGTCGATTCAATAAATGGGGGTTGGGGTGATGATGGCAAGAATAACAAGTGTAAGTTAATCACCCATTCCTAAACTACTTCGGTTTCAACATATCACTACGCATCTCCTTGGAACTCATCTCTATTCATCAGGGTGATGTCACTCACCACATTTTTGAGTTCAATTAAGATTTTACATCCTCGGAATATCAAGATTTTAATTGGATCACCCTTTCCATCACATCGCTCTCATTATGCCCTTTAACACTCTTCATGCTTGAGGAGAATTGAGTTTTCAAGTCTCGCTAAGCATTTGTGATTGAAGTAACTCATTATTCTTGGTCATGTTAGCTATAGATTTCAAGAAATCTTCATGTTCCAACTTGGGAACTCCCAAGTCTCTGTGTCGCTAAGCTATTGTGCTTGGAGTAACTCGCTAATCTTAATCACGTTAACCTTAGCTTGCAAAATATCTTTATGCACGAACATGGGAACTCCTCCTTGAGCTTAGTTTTGGGGCATGGTGTAGGGTGGTAAAGGCTACCTATATTGATCATAGTGTTGGTTTCCCATTGCATCTCCATACCTTGAATCCAGTTTACCACTCCACTTTGTATTGTGAGCATCGTGGTTTGGGTACCATTCTTGAGCCCTTTAGCATTGGAAACAAACAACTCATAATACCTTGTTTTCTAAAACTAATGGTTCTATTTTCCTTGTACGGCTCATCTCTCAAACAATAGCAAGACTCGGTGGGATGAGCGGAACGACAAATCCTACATAATCCTGCTTGTTGGGTCTCTCTTCTCGTTGAGCCCTCTCAGGTTTTCATCCCATCCTCTCTTTTGTTTCAAGCCTCATGCTTCATATTTTTCCACACCTTAGGGCCTCTCATATTTGCATAGGTTTCCCTTTCAAGTTTTCAACCTATCCAAGCCCCTAATTTTGTATGTCACCCTTTCAAGTTTTGGCAGAGCGGGTTCTTTTTGTATTTTTAATTTTTTTTTGCATTTTCCATCAACACAAAATGCTCTAAAATTGAGCTTCAAATAACATTAAAGAAACAAACACACTAAGAAATTTTGTCAAATACCTAAGTGTCTTAAATCTCCCCCCCCCCCACACTTAAACAATACATTGTCTTCAATGCGCAAAAGTAAGTAGAACGAAAATGGGGAAAGGAAAAATAGTCACCAACACTCGGGATCTAAGGGTCCCACTCCTCCTTTCCAGAATTCACATCTCTTCTCTCGCTCGACTTGCCTCAATTGTTGCCTCTCTTTGGGATCAAAGTCTTGGAAGCCTTGAAGATTGGATGCTTCCATCCTTTCCAATAATTTCTCTCCCTTGGACATTAGCATGTTGATCCACCAAGAGTAACTTCTCATGGACCTCTTGTTCTAGAGAAACAATTTTTTACCCCCAATTCCTCACTTTACTATTCACCGCATCAAGTTTCTCACCATATCCTCCTAGTTGATGGCTCATCCTATCAACTACGTGATATATTCCTTGGATTTGTGGGCCAAATCCCAAGATTTGTTCGGCCAAAGAGTTGGAATTGCTAATGAAAGTCAAAGGATTGTGTTGGTTGTGGTTGAGTGGGGTGCTTCTCTTGCTTTTCTCCTTCAGGTTGCTCCATATAATCTTCAACTTTAGGGGTAGACAATTCGAATAGAAATCTCTTCTCATATCTCCCATCAGGGGTAGAACAAAAGCTCTCAAATGGGATGTGGTTTGTAATATGCGTTCATTTCGATTGTGAATTTTTTTTTGAATTTACAAACATGTGTACCGTCACCATATAACCATATGAAGTGATCCTATTAGGTGCTAGTGGTGAGCATGTGAGTTTCCTCTAACTTTTAGATGGTGTATCTCATTCCCATACGACCACCTCCTGCTTTGACACCACCCGAGTAGGTTATGAGACAGGAAAAACATGTTTTATTAGATTACTTAACACCACTTTTTAGATTATTTTGTTGGTGGATAGATACCTTGAGTAGTTTCCACCCCTAATTCCTAATTTTGTAATTGTTTAGTAGCTAGTGTGTTTTACCTCTATGACTTTGTCAATTTCTACTTGTTTTATGAGCTTATTTAGATACCATCACTGAGAAGGCCATTCTCAAGGAGGGTATAATATTTAAGAGGACCATTCACTAGAATGGTAGAAGAAAGAAGGTCATTGAACTTAAAATTGTAGAAGAAAATTGAAGAAAGTAGCGGATGACGAATGATATAGGAATTGGAACTTAGTTCAGGGAATAATCAGATATTAATTAGCACCCATGGGTTTCACCATTGAATTTTTCTTCACAAGCGCTATAAAATAGACTACAAGAAGACCCAAATTGGATCAGTGGTCAACCAGTAGCGACGAAAAGAAGTTGAGGACAGAAGTTGTGCACGAGCCTTACATATTTATACGACTTGTGTAATCAGAAGGTTAAAATTCAAGGCCCGGGACACGGCCTTTACACATTTGTACGGGCCTTACACATCTTGCACGACCCTTACACATTTACACGACCTTTAGGACATGGGTCATGCAGCCCTGTTTACATGGGTTTTGACCGGGGGCCGGCCCTTTTTATCTCTCTTCTACCTATAAAAATCCTCCTCCTTCTTCCTCATCCTCTTGAGCCCGACATGGGCCTTCAAAACTATTTTTTCATTAGATTTTCTTATTTTCTTCATATTTTTCATGGGTTCTTGTAGATCTATGATGAATTTTCATAACCTAGCATAGATTTGTGCTTAGAAGCTTGGATTGAGGAATAAGATGTGACTTTTGACATTGGTACTTTTCACTTCTCTGTTTCTTCATATTCATATCATTTGTATATTTTGAACCCATGTGATTTGTTATAGTAGCTTAATTTATGACTTGGGATACTTGTAAGCATTATTTAATTTTAAATTTGTGAGACTTTAAGATTCATGCCTATTTATGTTGCTATAAATTATTGTGCTTTAACTTATTATCATAACCTATGTATTGAATGTGATTAGGATGAACACCTAGTTTGATTTGTGCATGATTTATTTCTAGGTTTTGAACCTGGGAGTGTTGGATTATCAAATATACTTGCAGCCTTGTGAGTACAGGGGTATAACACTATCCTTGTGAGCTAATAGGGTGGTAATAGGGTGAAAATGGTAATTTCATTAGTTGCACCCGATGTTTATGAGCATCAGATTAAATTTCTAAATTCGGCCAGGATGGCCGAAATAGGTCGGGTGTTGTTAAAATCCTAAACAGGGTATCACAATTAATACCCGAGAGCTAAGCTCTCAGTTCGTGGCACCTACGTGTTTGGCTTTAGAGTTATAGACCTTAGAGTTATCACGAGGTACTAATGTACTAATTTACAGACTTAGGATGGGTATTCATCGTGGAGGTCCCAATGATCCATGCTACTACCGGGTTTCATATGCTCCCGGCGCAAGGCATTGACCTTTAAATGCGGGCTTATCATCCCCGGTAGTGAGGGTTAGAGGTGTAAACGGGTACTGCACCTTCTATTTGTGGAGGATGTGAGATGTTAAGGAGGGAATAGTTCTGACATGGTGTGACAAACTGAGGGAGTTCTGGGGAATTAACATCTCCACTTCGTATGACATAGCACTAAATAGCATTATAGTTTTTAAATGTGGATAGAAGTCTAGGATCAAATAGTTTATGTCAATTATGTGATGAAAATACTCCCAAGGATTGTAATCATTATCTTAATCTCATCTTATTTATATGCTCGTAGCTAGTAGTTTAATCTCAACACAAACCCCCTTATGTATATTATTCCTAACACACACTTGGGGTGATGCCCGAGTGTGAACTTTAGTGACGCTATCCTTTAAACCCCCCCCATCCATATGTACGACACCCGGACTTAACACTATCTACCTTATAGTAGATTGGAGTAAGAAAATGAGAAAAAAATATAAATCTCTATCTTTGACAGCGACCCCCCGTAGGTAACTTACTTTGTGACCTCGTGGGGTATCCTTTCGGCAGGCGTGACCTAAATGATAAGCTAACAAACCAAACATTCCACCCATTGGAATTCTCCCATCTCTCTTTGTCGATGCATACAATCACTTCTACATGAAGTTCTAAACTAGGTTATGGCAGGAGCTTCCTTCTGAATTCATTGCCCAAAGAATCTCCATGTATCTGTTGTTACATTCTCCCCAATGGCTAAAGTTGGTCGTGGTCAAAAGATGTTGAGCATACCGTACAAATGGGTGAATGATTGTTGTGTTCCTCCCCTTACTTATCTTGTCTTGCTCCACAATGCACCTCTAAAATTAGTTCAATGATAACCCTTGCCTCATCCTATGTGTTTATGAGACTTCCTTCTCATACTTCAATTCAAAAGCCTTCGCCACCTCTTGCAAGGTCATCGAGAAACCCTCGTCATATTCGTTATGGTAGGATCTTTCTTCCATTGATGTACTAATTCCCTTCTTCATCCTTATTAAGCTCCAATATAGCTAAGAACTCTAACACCTATCGTGTGTAGACCGAGGAGTGGAGGTCTACGAAACCATCCAAGCTCATCCACCCCAAACAAATGTAAGACCGGTTGTAGGAGTTGCTCCAAAGTTCTCTTACAAACAAACTTGGCCTCGGATATTGTCCTTTTTGGTGTCGTTTTCATTCATCTCCATATCGTACTTCCGGTAATGCTTCTTAGCCCATAAACTCATCCGACGTAGCAGAAGCGATTTCCATAGCCCGAGATTACCCGACTCTCCCAACTCGGGCAGAGCAAGCTTTCTCTACTCGGAACCAACTACCATTCTCAATGTGGATTCTTTTTAAACCTATTATCACAACAAACACAATAGGGGTGAAAACAATACAATATCTCAAAACAGAGAGAAAGTACAAGATATTTTAAGCAAAGAGTTAGAACAAAATTAGGACTACCACCTAAACCTCCATGCCACAAGTACAGAAGCTACCCTTTCACTTCCCCCACACTTAAGGTACCATGCAAGATCAAGATCACCCAAATTCTCATCAAATTTTCAAAAATGTAAAAATGTCACCCATCACAACTATGCCACACAAAAAAATTGAAAAATTATTTTACTTAGATTTGGACCTTGGAGAGTTGAAGACCCAAAAGAAAGGCAATATTTGCCATCCTTTTGCAAGAATTCTCAAAATCCATACCCACTTCAAATACATTTTACTCACCCCATTTATATCTCCAAAAAAAACCTAAATTTTAATTTAAAATTAATAATTTTAATATTAAAAGTTTAATAATATTGTCATGAAAATATTAAAAGTAAAACATGTGCATTGTGGATAAATAATAGTTCATTGTATAATAAATTAGCGTGTACATAGCGGGTATAGTGGGACGGGGTGGAGGTGGGGCGGGTATGAACTAATATTCATGCCCGACCCACTACCCATGGCAGGTATCAATTTCCATACTCATACCCATACCCGCCCCGCCCCCACAAAAACTATATCCATACCCTCCTCATTGGTGCGGATGCGAGGCGAACCTCCACCAAAACTTGCCCCGCTACCATCCCTAAATCGGAGTGACGCTAGATTGTGGGTTGTGTATAGTTAAGTTTAAAATTCTAGTCTCTCTGTGGACGACCTCTGATTTGCCACTGGCTACTCTATAATGGTTAGTAGTGAGCACATGAGCAACTTATAAATTTCTATTTTTGTGAAGCGCCATCCTAATAATACCGATCAACCATACTTGGAGTCCCCTTGCCAAGTCACGATCTAAGAGATGGGAGAGAAACACCAAGTCACGATCACACAATCTAGGTTATATAAATATAGACAAAAAAACATTCGACTAGGGTGGAGGTGGGGTATATTTTCAGAGAAGAAAAGCCACAAATAAGAAAGTCACTAACTTGAGCGTCAGAATTTCACCCTGGGATCTGCCCCAGAGACTTTTGCAGGTACTTAAGTGGGATAGACTCTCGGCAGTTAATTCTGGGAACTATCAATACACAGTACCTTAGGTTTAGATCTTCTCAACATTGGTTCATTGAGTAGCATAGTGAATATGGAAAACACCTACAATGGTAGATGTTAGTCTTTGTTTCTGCATACTTTGGTCAATATGGAAGTTTAGAAAAGGGCATCAACCAAACCTCTGGAAAGATCGAATACACATTTGGGAAGAAGCAAGAAGACTGTATAGATGTTATTTAAACGGAAATGGAGTGGATGGAATTGAAAATATGGCAAGAAGCTGACTAACATGTAATCCACAAATCCGTAATCATTTTGGAGCATTCTATGAGTAACCACCACCCCCACCATATACCCTCCATGTGACAGATGCGACATTCAAGAGAGAGAGAGAGAGATATATCAGTCTCTGTGGGAGCGTAGCCAGCCCAGTAGAGCTAAAAATTTCCCGCCAATTAGATCGAGAATTTTTCACAGCTTATACAATTTGCCCGATGGTAACTTCTACTACAAGGTACGTTGATCCGCAAATAATCTTATTCCAACGGTAAATCCAATCCTACCATAATTAAGGGTCTTAACCTCAAATTGGATTCTATAAAATGGACCTTATGGTTCATAAACATGTGCCCTATCAGATTTTCATTGCCCCGAATATAAAATTCAACGTAGCAGTTTGATCAACAATTCACATTATTTTTTAATATTTCACTAATAATCTTAGTAGGTATCGATTCATTTTGGATCGATAAACACTTATACAAATATCAAATTGAAATATATTATAATATTATTTTTTGAAAGATATTAGAATACTATATAAATCTAATAAACCGTGTTTGAGATTCAATTACCCAAAGTAAGAAAATAAGTGAAAGATATTGAAAGCAAAACATAAAGAGAAATTACCAAAGAGAAAAACTCATGCTCAATAGTTATTTCAAGAACTTTGCACACTAAAAAAATAATATGATTGATAGAAATTCGAAGATATTAATAGACCAATTTTTTATCGTAACTTAACAAATAAAAAAATAGGTGAAAATATAGTAACCCTATATAACACTTATCGCATTAAGAAACTAGTTAATGTTTCATACCAAAATAAAATTAGATATTTTCATAACTTGGAAATTTAATAACCTCCTACATTTCCAAACATAACATTGTACCAGGTAACAAGATATTTTCCATCAAATTCTAAGATAAAGTCATCAACCAAGAGTCATAATTCCCTTTTATTCGAATTTACACTTCCAACTCATCCAAACATATCTAAAAGAGTTTAACCTAACTTCTCCTGTATATTACAAAAAATTTACCGCACCCTGTAGAATGGGACACATCCAAAGAAGTCACCCATCTTTTTTTAGAGGTCTTGAGTTATATGAGCTCGATGGATTGGTGATCCACATCTCTCTGCCTTATTCCTCCTTAAGAAAAAAGAATGGAATTTCATTGCAATCACACTGGGAACTTGAAGTTAAGAGGATTATTTCAAAAAATAGAAGAAAAAAAGTTAAGAGGATACAGTACAGCTACAAACACGTCAGACATAGTATAAAACAAAAGTATGGTTCTTCCCAACTCAGCCTATAAATGTGAAAATCAACTCAGAAGACATTTTTACCATTTCTCCTCCTTCTCACCTAAAGGTCCCCCCGGGAACCTCCCAAAAACTCTTATCCCAATCCCAAAGCACTAAAAACAAAATATCAACAAAAGAATTTTTATAAAGAAAAACAAAAATAGTATTGAATTGAAGGGAAAGTTTTAGTAAATGTGGCATGTTCATAAGTTTTAGTAATTGTATATGATATTGTTCAATTTATCGTAACAAGTAGTTTCTTAATACTCCCTCTGGTTGCCAAATATTGGCACCAAAGAAATGACACACTTTTTATTTGAAAAGTTAAATGAGTGGAGGAGATTGTATAAAGAGAGTAAAAAGTAAATTGTGTGGATGAAAACAATCTAGTATTTACCAAAAAAAGGCAAGTGCCAATATAAAGAAACCTTCCCAAAGGGGAAAGGGTGCTAATATTTAAAAACCAGAGGGAGTATCAACTTTTTATTTGTCGTTATTATACGTTGGTAAAACTTATTAACGGTCAAATATTTTCATTGAACAACGTGATAATGATGAGGATGTAAATTCAATTAGTACAGAGGTCTCAACACTATTGAGTTATTTTTTCTTAAGGAAATCTTTATCCTTGAAACCCTTTACTCCCACTGTTCATTTTATTGTGGCACGTCTTTTTGGGCACAAATATTTACAAGATATTTTTTGAGTGGTAGAGAGTAAAGTAAATATATGTAAAGTAAAATGAATGGATATCATTCATCTAAAATTTGCCTATTCTAGTAAAAAGGTAAAGAGTGTCAAATTTTTTTTTTAAAAAAATCCCAAACTAGTAAGTGTGCCAATGTTAATTGAACAGAGAGAGTATGGTCATGTCCAGTTCAGCTTATTTCAGTTTCAATAATCTCAACTCAATTTTTTCCATCTCTTCTCAACCCTTCTCAACTCTTCTCAGCTCTTCTCAAATAATCTCACCTCCAATCAACTCAACTCAGCTCTTCTCAACTCTTCTCAACTCTTTTTATCGCTTCTCAAACCCTCTCAACTATTCTCAGCTCTTCTCAACTCAGCTCTAATAATTTCAAATTGTTTACTTTCAACTCCATTCAAATAATTTTAATTTAGAAAGTTCTTTAATCTATTTTGAACATGAAACTTATAGTAAATGTTGTTCATATTTGAATTTATAAATTATTGTAATTCATATTACTTGAAACTCGATAACGTCAGGGTTCGAATTCTGTGATTACATAATAATATTTATATTATGTATTAAATTTTAAATAATTTATTTAATTCACATGCTATTATTTATATCATGATATATTATTTATTATTATTTAATTAGTATAGTAATATGTAATATAATTAAATAACTAAATTGATTATATTTAACATATGTACAATTATCATACTCCCTCTGTTTCTCTATTTGTGGCACCATAGGCATATGTGCTTGAATTTAGGTGAAGAAAATGAGTAGATGAAATTGAATATAGAAAGTAAAAAGTAGAATGAGTGGATGAAATTGAAAGAATCTGGCCAAAAATGGAAAGTGTGTCATTTAAAAAAATTCTGATAAGTTAAGTGTGCCACAAATAGATAAACGGAGAGATTATTATATTTTTAATTATTATTATTTTTTAAAATATATCATGAAAATTTTGACATCTTAATTTAAAATTTATTTAATTAATTCTCACATTGGGTGTTTGAATTTTACTTATGAATTTTACAAGGATGGAATACAGTAAAAAGTACAATGTAAATAATGAGAAAAATAGATAATTATCATAGATAAATTATATCTAAATTATTATTTAGTGTTGTAAATTATGGAAGTATACTTCTGCATAGTAGTACCAATATCGTATTGGTTTACATTCATACTACCAAAACTGGTGTGCGTAGAACATTTCTAATACTAGGAGGGTGTATGTTATAGGTTGAATTATTTTATGCTTATGTATAAGGAATTGTGTGGTTTTAAAAACTTTATTTTCCAACTTTAAATTTGTAGTTTTGCGTTACTTATTTCTTACAAACATTTAATAAATAATTTTAATATATTTGCGACCATAAATTTGTAGTTTCGCGTTCCTTATTTCCTTCAAAATTTCAAAAAATAATCTTAATATATTTCTCATAATTGTCATACTCCCTCCGTCCCAGCCTATTTTGCATTAAAAAAATTAGTCAAAGATGCTGAATTTTGACCACATATTTGAATATGTGTATATATATATATATGAACAATAATTTTATCGTATGAGATATGGTTAGATTATTCGTAACACGTAGTTT